>JBAIAA010000681.1:0-276582 GCA_037893245.1 Crossaster papposus | reverse complement strand
CCCCCCCTTTTTTTAACCTTCTTGGGGAGGGGCTTAAGCCCCCCCAAGGGCCCCCCCCCCCCCCCCCCCCCCCCCCCCCCCCTGGGTGCGCTGTTGTACTGTTCATTTTTTTATTTTATTTTCCCCTTGGGTGCGCTGTTGTACTATTCATTTTTTTTTAAATGCACTTGACTCTCCATATAACGTTAGACTTTGTACACAACCAAAGTGGCATCTGGATACTAAATTTTGTCCGGAAATTAATATGAGGGTTTTTAATTTTCATATGCTTGAGAGCACAGGCCTGCTATACCAGCGTGTCGCACAATATTACCCATCCCATGTCACTAGGATCTAATTATGTCGGATAAATTTATTTTTGGATGAATGGTTTTGTAGTTTGCCTGGGAAAATATGTAATAATGCACCATGTATCTTTTTTGCCATTATCACGAATGAGTGGATTTGGGGGTGTTGTATTTTATAGTAAATATTTTTTAACTGACCTGTCAAAAGTTTTACAACTATGATGCTTAGAAAATAACAGCGTTCATTTTCAACCAGTGTCGGGCAGTGGTTCTTAGGTTGTTCTTTTTGTTTTCGCGGCGATCGATTTTTTAATTTTATTTATTAATTTTTTGGAACAATTACAGGATCATTTTGCTGGATGCCTACAATCGGTATTTACTTTCAAATAAGTAAGATATTTCTTAATAATTTAGTAGTAAACAATTTTGATATACTGGTAGATCTGCCAATGGTGTTTCCTACCTTTAATATTAATTGTTTTCCACAGTATGCAAACTATTTTTGGAAGCTTGCATATTAATTTGGTTCGACGGGTTTGTTACATAGAAGGATGCAACTTCCTGTTTGTCACGGTCGGTCGCTGCCATGGATAGGAATAATGGATGCGTATACAATGTACCGGTACATTCCAAATTCTCATGCAGAAATGTGTTGACACTACCTTTATTTATTGAAGTTAAATAATGGAACAGAATACAAAAAATAAGCTCAATTGGACTTTGCCTACACCCTGTACAATAACATAAATTAATTGGAAAAAAACACCTGTTCCAAATATTTTGTATAAGGCCAAGTAAACAAAATAACATGTTGATCGTCTGGACTTTTCAAAAAGTTGATAAGGAAGTCCTTATTGGAGCAACTATGGAATGCAGGGCCACGCGAGAGACGGCGGTATAAACACTCGACTGCGCATTCTCCTTATATATCCTATTTATAAATCATATTCTGCGTGGATGCGCAGTCGAGTGTTTATACCGCCCTCTCTCGCAAGGCCCTGCATGGCCCTGTATTCTATAGTTGTACCCCCTTATTATTTGTTATTTTAAAATTTTAAAAAAAAATTCAAAGATGGCTGCCATACAAGATACCATATTTGAAGATGGTTTTATGGTGCCGTTTAAGTTATTAAGGTTCATTGTAGATCAACAAATGATTTTATATCATACTGTCCACTTGTCAAGCAAGTTGCCAATATCACAAACAGTATTCTGCAGCTTGAATGACAAGTGAATAGCGAGTGACGCGAATAGAGCGTGGTCCCTTGTGTGCATAAAACTGAAAATATAGAACACCCCAATTTATTTTTAAAAAAATTAAATAACAAATAACAAACAAATCGGTGCGGCGTCCAAAATCGGAGCGGGCGGGGACGATCAACATGTTATTTGTTTTACTTGGCCTATTTTGCATAATTTGTATTAATGTTTGGACATTCCTAATAATGCACAGACTGTGTAGAACCACTTTAAAAATAATCAATAAGACCTTGAGTTTTATGTTCATTGTCTGTTATTATATTATATAAATATGTGTACGTGCTATGACAGTCCAACAATAGCTTTATTATTTCCAGGCCTTCTTAATTTACAGTTACCCACATATGGTGGTAACTGTATTGTAAACATGCATTACTATTTACTAGTATAAAGTTGGTTCTGACATATTAAGGTCACAGGTTTGTGAATTTAAAAATTTTAAAACTATTTAGGCAACCTAAAAAATATAGCTTGTTTATCATCATCAGCGGCCGGGCAGATTTTTCGTGGCGGGTGGATATTTTGTTATATTTATAACAGTTTAAATATAAAAATGTACCAGATACCAAGAAATTCAAAGTAGAATTGGATGTTTTTGTTTTTGTTTGTTATGTATACGCTATAAAACACTCTGTTGTAAACAAGGCCAGTTAAAACTCTTCTAAACTCGTATTGAAGAGGTTTTTGTTTAACACTGGCAACCTGACCCCAACAGTAGCCCAGGTGAACTCTAGGTCATGTGTCAGAAGCTGGGAAAATAAATAATTCTAGGCTGGTATCAGGGGGCGCGCAACGAACAGGGGAGCTAAGCCAAGTGCGAACTTTCGTCGGTGTGCCTCTTCAATTAAAAAAATAATACTCTTGCATAAAATGCTTCTTTGCTGTGAACAAATTATAAAATACAAAAGGTCCTGTCTTACATATGTGACCTGTTCCAACGAAACCCGGACAAAGTCGACTTTTTAGTTTTTCAGATTTTGCTTTTTTCAAATTCTCTAGGTTCTCAGCTTTAAATTGATGTATCATTTACATATGTACCCCCACCCTATCTTCCCTGGGGTCTGGATTTAGTGATAAAACCCTGACAACCTAATGAGATAAACAGCTTTGAAGTTCAGAAAAGCGTATTATTTCTGTACACAAATGTTTCACAAAATTGAAAAAAAAAAACACTTCTGGTAGACGGATTTTGTTCAAATTTGAGGAGATTGTAGATTAATAGTGAGTGACTTAGGAAAACCTAAAACCTCAAAATGGTAAAATCCATCCCGAAATGACTTCAGGAGTACATTGTGACAAAACACATTGTGCGACTTTGACCGGGTTTCGTTGGAACAGGTCACATATTTTCTTGGGTATGAACATTTTTATTATATAAAATATAAAATGCCCTGATGGACCTTTTTAGCCTCGAAGACTCTGATGAGACACAATTTATTTTTGTTATGTTGCTTTGTGTACAGTAAAACAATTTTTTATTTTTGTTTTGCTCCAACAGCTGGGGCCAATTATATGGAGCTGCTGAGCACAACAATTTGCATAGCACAAACAAGTCTTGCTCAGTAAATCCATTAAGGAATAAGAGCAGACTCTCATTCCTTCATGGTAAAACATATTACCAGCCAAATATTCATGCTAAAGCAAAAACCAGTTAAATACCAGTCACAAACAATATACTGAAAACTTGGTTTGTAAACTTGGTTTGCCAGGAAAAAATGTCATGCTAAGCAATTTTGTTGTGCTTAGCAGCTGCATGAAATTGACCCCTGATTTGGTTTTTGTTTCTGTTAATTTAGAATGGTGATCAGGAGGATGAGGAAGGGACACCCATTGAGTTCAGCGTCCAAAGATCAAATGACGACCCAGGAACATTCTTCAATGATGGCAAAAGAAAAATCGGTGGGTTGATGAACGCTCGAAAGTTAGATTTTTCCTAATTTCAGACATGTAAACAACAGGAAATGTCTGAAAGAACATTTACAGGAAAGCACAGTGTATTTTGTAGAATCTGGTATTTTTGTTATATAATTAATTTTTTATCCCGAAAAAAAATCCTATTAAGTTTTGATTGTGTATTGATTGTTAATCTTGCGACAGCCATTTTGTGCATGTGTACCAGGCTCATGCGAGTCGCACACAAATAGAGTACGCGCATGCTCCGGGCTTCTTGAACAAACCGGCTAACTAAGGCTGTGTCCGAAACGGGCTTCTAGAGCTACGGCTACGTCTATTGTCAGCCTGCTCACGTGTAATTGTAATGGGCGAACACTTAGACAATAGCCCTAGACAGGAGATTCGGACGCGGCCTAAAATGCATGCGCGCCTCTTCTTTAAGAACGGGTGCTGCCGGTGATGCTAATCAAAAATGACTTCTAATTTTATTTGCCGTATTCTTGTCTAAAGTGTTACTACAAATCCTGCTCATGCACTGTATTTTGGAGAAAGGTGATCAGAAACGAACCAATTGAGGTTTGCAAAGGTTTTGCGCAACAAGTTCTTAACATTTTTTTGTCGGCAGATTTCGTGATAGTTTACGAGGAGGATAAACTGACGGAGAAGCAGAAGCAACGTAAGGAAAGGGAGGAGCAGGAGCGCATCGAGAAGAATCTACCGCCAGAGGAAGATGAGGCGGCTCAGCAGGAATCGTGGCGCCAGAAATTCCTGGAGAATCTGAAAAGGTAGGCGCAAGAATTTTGTATTGCTTTACATGTTAATGTGGATTATTATTTTATTTTCTGGTAATGATACCAAGGATCAAGGATGTCTTAAAAGCACCCCTAGGCACTGTAGTTCTTAGCCCTAACGGTCCTCAATCCTCCGAAGTCAATACAATTTTGCACATACCCTAGGGAGTTAGGGCTGAAGAAACATATAGAGATAAGACAATGAGAAGACAATGAGAAGAAGGTTCAGTTTTATAGGTGGGAGGAAAACCCCATAGAATGTCCTGGGGAAAAAACCCCAGAATCAGGCAGGGACTGAAAACCCAATCAACATATTGGTCCCGGGACACAGGGGTGGAAGGCGAGGAAAGAACCGCTGCGCCAACCTGACTCTGCCATTACTTCAAGCTAGTGTTGTTCTACTAGGCATGTCAATCTCAGTTCTTCCGGTCTCAAAGTCCGATAATAATTTGGGCGACTAATCATCCTTACTCGCAGCTCGGTTGCTGAATTGCTAAAGACGCTGGATTACGAACCCGTCGACTCCGAATAATGCAATTGTGTTAAATGTGTCATATTAAATTTGGGGGTTATTTCTCGACCAAAAGAAAGAGACTAAATTTCACTGATTTTAATTTTTTTTGTAGATACGGTTTGCAGATTGAGTTGGATATAGCCGCCAGCGACAAGAAGACAATAACCTATTACAAGCTGCATGCGCCGTGGAGCCTACTGGAGTTCTTTGCTGAGGAACTTAACTTCAGGGCTCCGCTACAGGTAAATACATATATTATTATTGTATTTGTCTAACTATGCAAGAAGGGGATAATATCTAACGGAATTGCCATAAGGCAGTTCAGAACGAAACTGGTAAATTCATTAAAGTGGAAATCAGTAGTTTGTGATTAGTAATAATAGTAATGCAAAATCCACTGCCGTATGTATGCAAATTAGGCTTCGAATACGCATATGATTATGGGATTCAGCAGCTGCCCAAATAAAATAACACTTTTTTTTGTTGCTGTTTTACTGTTGGTATTAATTGCACGTCAGGCTTGATGTCACATGCCATGTCTTTTTTGTACAGTATGCACTTATTATTATAGTACATGTACTTATTTACATGCATCCCTTACAAATCATTGAATAGAAACCAGACCCCATCTGCCAAAATGTTACATGTTTATGCATCACACACTGTTTGTGCAGTATTTGACTTCTGTATGGTAATTTGATCTGGATTTTTATAATCGAAAATTAATTTGCAACATGAAACCATGCATAAAAGTGTTTAATTTTTTTTAATTATTTTTTGAATATCCATTCTTTGAACTCGATGTTAACACAATTACTAACTCTTACAATTTTTAGTTAAACAAATTACATTAGAAAAACATTTAAACAGTTTTTTTTTAAAATGAACTCTCAAATATTATTTCTTAGAATATATGAAAATGTACACATTTACACTGTATAATGTACATACATTGTGATCATGACTTTTCATTTGTACTGTTTCATTCCCTAAGATTCAGCTGTGTAGCTTAACCAGTTCGTGCCGGGATTATTTTAACATCACCGAGCCGACGCGCGGGATTATTTTTAACGAAACTCGATCCGAATCAGGTTCAGGCCGCCCGTACCGGAAAGCACACCCACGCATTTCCGGCCTTGCTCGCTGCTGACAGACATTTCCGGCCTTTGCTCGTGGCGTGTTTATGCGTCATCTGTTTTGAATCTGGGGAAAACTTTGCATTTATATTCGTCATCCGGCGCGAACTGGTTAATAACATCCGACTCTCTATACGAGACCGTGTTACCGATATGAAACTTAATCCTTCATTTTTATTCACCTTCAACCAGCTCTATTCATCAGATTTAGAGAGCGACGTACCCGGACTAGATGTAAGATGATCCCTTTCTCGCATAGGGTTCTTAACCTGGGTTCTTAGGAAACTAATAAGGAAGGCTCTGCCTTCAAGCATCTTGAATTATACAGATTTTCAGAAACGGGAACTGTGACAAATTTCTGCGCGGGGACTTTGCAACGGAGTGGTGGTTGTGGGCTTACTGTACTATATAGACGCCATAGTGTACCACTTTAATCTACCAGTACCCCTCGTTTTCAGCCCGTCACCCTTGAATCGTTGTACTGTACAACATCCTTTTCAGTGCATGTCATTTGCTACGCTTCCATGGGCATCTATTTCTTATTAAGACCTTGCATGGAGGGAATTAAAGTCTTGTACAATGTACCACACTATCCTTTGAGAACACCTCTACGCATAAATTATACGTACTTTCTAAATAACCCTTTGAAATACCTGTTTTACATGTACATGTACATGTACTGTACCTATACAAACTCCTGTACCAGGAATGCAACTTTTCCAAGGATGAGTGAATTTTTGGTGGGTTTTTTTTCCCCCATTACGGACTTGTGCCATTAGGAATTGAAAAGCATTGTGTCAACTCTTACAAAGCCTTTCTCTTTTGTTAGTTTTCAAGCGTCAATCCTGTTGTATGAAATACATTTGTATTTAATGTACATTTATACTGTACATTTAGTCCAGGCAATAAAACAATGGCAGCATCACTGAATGATATTTACATAGAGTCTAGACTTTTAAATTTGTCATCGGTCTAATTTATAGGTAGGATACACCATTTGCAGATATCGAAAAAAAATTACTACCGAATTATTAATAAGTATCTTACTTATTTGGAAGTAAATATCGATTGTAGGCATCCAGCAAAATGATTGCTTTAAAAAAATGTATTAACAAAATAAAAATCTTTAACCCTGACCCACCCCTCTCCCTGAAAAAATCCACTAAACATGTACGTCCAGTGTACATTCTTTTTCCAGATTCTACTGCATTTGGTTGTATGCCGGTGAATGTCGAATATTTTACTGCATACGTAATGCAAGTTTGTATTGATTACTGCATGTTTGTGGAATGTTTGAGTGCACAATACGGTAATACGCTTTTATTGTTTGCCTTTTATTTTTGGTTTGGAAATGGTTTGTAAATGAGCCATGCTATTATGAGATTTTCAACTCTGCTATGGTTTTTAATCGGGCACTCGCACGTAAACGGAACACACTTCAAGTAGCCACAGTCCACCTCGGCCTGGTTTACTTTATATTATTTTAATTACGTGTATGTTCATGTAATTGAAGAGTGTTTGAATCTCCGTTTCCAGGCCCATACCAACCCCAGCTCCAACTGGTCAGCTCGGATGTTGAAGAAGCTTCGCATTCCTAACATGATGACCAACAACGTGGCCAATAAGCCACTGGACTTCTTCACTTGCACCTTCAAGAGATCTAAGATTCGAAAGTAGGAAATTCTGTACAAATTATTGTTAATTTTAAATAAATGATTTCTTGAAGAAAAAAAATGGCAAATAAATATAAAAAAATAAATAGCAAACCTTAATAAATTTATTTTGTGTAATACTGTTTTGAACTTGTTATTACCTGGGCTAATTTTATAAAGCTGTTAAGCATAACAATTTGCTAAGCATGAAAGCATTAAAAAAAAAAATTATTTACCAAGGAATAAAATGTATGCCAAGCAATTTGTTTGTGCTTAGCAGCTCCGTGAAATGGGCCCTGTACTCATTGCAATTACATTGTATTCTATCTGGGTTTAAGCAATGAAACTAAGCATGCTCAGCACTTGGTTGGTTTTAAGCAGTAAAGGGAGTATCGCAGGCTAGACATTTTAAAGGTGGTAAACAGAAATTTTAAATTCTTGGTTAACAGCAGTGCTGATAAGCATGCCCAGGCATTATCAAAGCTCACTTCCTTTAGAGAATCTTGGTTGGTGTCACCACTCTCCACTTATCCCCTCCCGTAGGTTCTTGGGCAGTGACAATAAAGAGACGTTCTTCTCTAACACGGAACGCACCCGAGCCGTGAACGAGATTCTTCAGAGCTGCACGTACGGCAAGCGGCGACGTGCCGAGATTGGTATCGACCGATTATTGGAAGAGGATGTATTTCAAGCTGCCTTCCCACTCCACGATGTAAGCAGTTTTTCTAAGTCGTTAGGATTAATTTCCTCGACAGGGGCTAATTTCATGTAGCTGCTAAGCAACAAAACAAATTGCTTAGCATGTTAATTTTTTTTTTAACGATTCTGTCTCCAGGGCACTGAGGAAATCCCAAAAGGCAATTTGGTGAGTGACGAGGACTTGAACAAGCGTCAGATTCTGAATAAATACTGGGCTCGCTGGGGCTGCTGGTACAAGTACCAACCCTTGGACCACATCAGGGAGTACTTTGGAGAGAAGATTGGTATCTACTTCGCTTGGCTTGGTAAGTCTGTTACATCTCTTAAAAAAAAGGCATTCGGAAGAGCCCAGACCTCCACCCTAACAGCAAAAGGCTCCCAATCATTCAAAGTGATACAGATTCCTGATCTGAATCCAGATCAATCTGAACATTTAATGGAATCATCCCTGACCCATGAGCTACAAGTGTCTATACCCACAAAGTTTCGTTAAAATCGCTCCTGTATTTTTTCAGTAATCCTGCTAACAAACAAATATACAAACCGGGATGAATACACAACCAGCCATCATAGAGAAATTAACGATGTACTTTATCGGCTAAGTTCGATGATATAACTGGATGGATGCATTAGGGTCATTATAAATTTAGGGTAAAAAACTATGGCATTTTTTTCAGTCGCCTTTTACCTTGGTAATTTACCATTCGAATATCATAAAAAGTGACCTCAAACAATATTTAATTTGTTGTGTATGTAGATTGATATTATAATCTCTCTTGATTAAAAACGTCGAAAAAAAACTTGATTATTTTGACCAGGTTTTTACACGGGATGGCTGTTACCGGCGTCGGTGGTTGGCGTTTTGGTATTCCTGTATGGAATTGTAACAGTCAGCTTTAATGTGCCTGCGTAAGTGACATTCATCTACTGTTTAATTATTTATCCTTACATTTATTAATGTAGGCCTCGGTCATGTACGACTGAACATAAACAATTCAGGGCACAGCCTACGACATCGGTATAATGCATTTACCAAAATCAACGGACACTTTTTACCATTCAGCCTCAATCCTTTAAACTACCTAGTTGATTTTGGAGGACTGAGGATGATTAGGGTTAAGGCAAAATTTCCAAGGGCCAGTATTAACCAGTTCATGTCAGGATTATTTTGACATTGACCCAGGCATGGGATTGTTTTTCAATATCCGAGACGGTCTCAGGCCGGCATCTGTGGGTAGCACACCCTGATATTTCCAGCATCGTTTGCTGCGAGCCGGTCACCGACGGATATTTCTGGCCTTTTTCGTGACTTGTTTATCCATCATTCATTTTAAATTTCTGAAAAACTTTGCGTGTATACGCGTCCTCAGATACGAACTGGCTAACATCATTCCTCCCGCAGCATACACCAAATATTTTTGTTGAGGCTAATCGTAGCCTTCATAATGAAACGGTTTTAGTCCGAGATCTGCACTTCTTTCCTTTTGCCCAAATATTCCTTTGGTGCGGATGTGTAGAATTTACGAGATATAACAGACATCGAGATTGCAGCCATTAAGGAGGTCGGGTGTGGTAATAAAAACAACTCGGTTTTCTTTGCACTTTAGAAAAGAGCTTTGCGCCAGCGGCGATGAATTCAAGATGTGTCCGCTTTGTGACGAGGATATTGGATGCACCTTCTGGAACCTGTCTTCTACCTGCACGCAGGCTGAGGTAGGAAACAGGCTATTTATTTACTCCTCGTGAGAAATCTGGAACAGAAAACGTGAAAAGTAGACGCTTGGCTTCCTTTTCACGTATTAAGAACGGGATAATTGATACTTTGACAGACGTGAAAAGTGGGCTTTTTTAATGTATAAAAATTGGGACCTATATTGCTTTACTTTCCACAAGGTTTTCATGTTTTCAGGCCTCGGTGTTTGGAGAGTAAAGCATAAACCGAATTTGTCTGCTTGCCGCGAGCTTAGTTAACCACCAAAAAGTGTTATGCATGTTTTATAGTTAAGGAAAAAAATGTTGTCAGAATTTGAGTTTGAAGTTGTTTTTGCAAAACTTGAAGGGTTGTAAAGTGCGAAAGACTCGACGAGGAGATTTAAATTATGATTTTGATATAAAGCTGACATTCTTTTGGGGTTTGTAATAATTCCTTTTCACTCGCTGGTTTTTTTTTTGCAGATTGGTTATCTGTTTGATCATCCGGGGACTTTGTTCTTTGCTATCTTCATGTCATTCTGGGGTAAGTATGGAAGTCAATGGGATACAATGGAATACAATGGAATACAACGGGGTGCCATGGAATACAACGGGATACCATGGCATACCATGGCATACCATTGAATACCATGGAATACCATGGAATACCATGGAATACCATGGAATACCATGGAATACCATGGAATACCATGGCATACCATGGCATACCATGGCATACCATGGCATACCATGGCATACCATGGCATACCATGGCATACAATGGCATACCATGGCATACAATGGCATACAATGGAATACAATGCTAATGTGTTCATTATTAATGGTTCATTGACACTTTTTATCTTCTTGATTGAATTCTCAGCCGTGTCCTTCCTGGAGTACTGGAAGCGTAAGCAAGCTAGTCTAGCCCACCACTGGGATGTCATGGACTTCGAAGAGGAAGAGGTAAATAACAGATGCTGTTTTTCTTTGTGTCAGGGAGTTTGTCTGTCTGTCTGTCTGTCTGTCTGTTATTAGCAGGATTACAGAGGATTTTAACGAAACTTGGCGGGTAGATAGCTTATGGGTCAAGTACGATTCCTTTAAATTTTCAGATTGATCTAGATCCACATCAGGAATATGGATCACTTTGAATGACTTTGTTTTTGTGGTTGGCACGGAGGGCTGTGCTCTACCGCGTGTTTTTTCTCTAGTTCTCTTGTAGCTTGTACTTAGAGTGCTTCTGGCCTTATTCAGGGCAAATATGCATTGAAACCAAAATTCAAAGAGAGTCTACTGTTCCTCCGTTTCTTCCTCAGGAGAGGCCGCGCCCGGAGTTTGCCGCCAAGGCTCCTATGATGGAGAAGAATCCAATCACAGGCATCATGGAGCCGTACTTCCCCGAGGACGAACGCAAGAAGAGGTGGTTAACTGGCGTCTGTGTCCTATGTGGAATGGTATGTACTTATTATGCAGATAGAATGTGCATTAGGGTTGCTATATTTCGGTGTGAACTGCTCTGGATTTTTTTCGTACATGACGGATATCAATATTGGATAAAAATTGTCTAAAAACCACTCTCCTGCCAAAATACACTGCTGGCTTTATTTACGATGTACAGAGGCGACTAGAATTGGGGTTGGGATCAGTAAGGATCATCCTTGTTCCTACGGCTTTTGAACAGTCGCTGCTCCCAAACCTGTAGAGAACCTCGTCGCCCGATTTGTGCTACTTGACAAATACCTCGATCTGAAGCGGGTTCAGGCCGATGGTACCGAGAAGCACATCCACGCATTTCCGGCATTGCTTGTGCTGACAGACATTTTCGGCCTTGCTCGTGGCGTGTTTATGCGTCATCCGTTTTGAATCTGGGGAAAACTTTGCGTGTATATACGTCTTCCGGCGCGAACTGGTTAACAGTTTTGCTGTAGCAATAAATATTTCCTGTCTCTATTATCAGGTTGTGTTGGTGATGATCTTCATGGTTGGAGTGATCATGTACCGCGTACTGATTGACATACCGCTATCCCAGAACGCACTGCTGCGGAACGAGTCGCAATCCATCGCTAGCATGTCCAGCGCCGTGGTCAACTTGATTCTCATCATGGTCTTGGGCCAGGTTTACCAAACACTGGCTGGAATTCTCAATAACTGGGGTACGTACCTTAAATGTTTCAGCCATTTTTTGACCCGTACTCCTTATAACTTCCCAATATTTTGTGAAAGAGGCATTTAGACGACAAATAAACCACAAGAGTGTCGTTAGAGAAGAGTTTGCGTTGGTGTCACACCCCTAAGAATGTTTTCTGGGTACAATTTGCTGTCATGTTTGCAAAATCATGTTTTGGTCAACAAAAAGGGACGCCGTTTTTCCAATAGTCGCCACAGACCATTTTGAATAGTGCCTCCAATAAATGGTGCCCATCCAACCTCTGATTGATTTGTAACAACTTAACCACAACTTTGAAGGTGACAGGTTCGAATCCTTGTAAATCTTCTCTTGGTACTCCAACAGAGATGCATCGTACCCAGACCGAGCATGAAGATCACCTGACCTTCAAAGTCTTCGTCTTCCAGTTCATGAACTTCTTCTCCTCCATCTTCTACATCGCCTTCTTCAAGGGCAAGTAAGTACCGTAGTGTCTTACCCAAATACACGTCTATATAGGGTGGCCCAAAACAAAAATTACAAGGATACTTCCACTACCCTGAGGCTATAACTACCTATACCAATAGATGGAGAATCTTTCTAGAAGACAAATTATACAAGATATCTTGATTTGAGCTAGTAGTTTTAGCTCCAGCCATTTTGTTGTGAAGCACAGTCGGGGGTTTTTTCGTACCAAGAAATAACTAACTTCTGTGTGGAAATCTGTCTGTTTTGCGAAATTTAAACTTCTTGATTCTCTCACCAAAAAATGCCATGCAATATTTGAAAAGGCATTTTGAGTTCGTCATTTCATCCGAACAGTACCGTCACAATTGAGGTTTTTAAAACTGTTTAAAATTGCAAGTTATGATTTAAATTCTAGACTTGGTCTGTTACATAACTCCCACGCTTTTGCGTGTGTCAGAAATTCTGTGCCGCTTTATGAAGACTGCCCTCTACATCAGAGGTCACCAGCAGCGATTGTTTAATTGTCCAAATTTAGTCAGATACCGCGTCAATGCGAGTGCAGAATTTGAAATGTGACTTTCAATTTGGATTTCTTCGACTGGTTGAATAATATATGCTAATTTATTTATTTACCATTTTGCACTTTTCGGCCATCAATTGGAATCTTGAACCTACCCTCCTTAAGCCTTTAGTCTTATTCACCTTCTGTCTTGAACTACCAATGTGAAGATTCACCTCCTACTTGACGTAGTTTTATGGAGAGGAAGATGAATGGGAGGTGAATCTTCACGTTTGTAGTTCAAGACAGAAAGTGAATAAGGGTGAAGGCTTGAGAAGGAAGTTATGTTCAAGATTCCAATTGATTGCTGCATTAATTCAAAGGTTGATATTAAAGGTAGGATACACCATTTGCAGATATAAAAACAATTTACTACCGAATTATTAAGAAATATTTTACTTATTTGAAAGTAAATAATGATTGTAGGCATCCAGCAAAATCATTGCGCTAGATATCCTGTAATTGTTCAGAATGTTTTTATTAAAACAAATTCACGATCGCCGAAGAACAAATGCCCGGCGCCGGTTAAAAACAAACGCCGTTTTTCTTGCTTTTTTCTCGCCATTCATTATTGTAAAACTTCAGACAGGTCAGTTAAACTATAGAATACAACCCCCCAAATCTACCCATTCCTCATAATTCAAGCAATTACCAATGGTGTATCCTACCTTAAGTGGTATATTCTAATTTTATGTGGTATACTTCTCAATTATTCAACCTCCTTTTCAGCCAGCTTCTAGTTTCTGGGTTTTTCCCGGATTTATCTTTCTTTCCAGTAGATCTTAGCCTGGTACTCTCCTTTCTATCCTGTTTCTCTAGCCTGGTTATTTCCTCTTATTGCACTCTGTCTATGGGAAGTGAGTACTGGATATATACAATGTAACTTTTTATGCATGCGTCGTGCATGTCTCTGCATGCATCATGGAGTCGTATATCGCATGCTTGCGAGGTTTTCTGGCAAATTGAGACATTAACTGGAAATAGGTTGAAATAAGGGTTTGTGGTATTAGGAAAAAGAATAAATTCTCCTGACAATATTGTTGGTGGCACTTCAGATATTCTGTAGTCAAGTAATGGCCATTTAAAGTTACGTTTATCGAGAAAACACTCTGAAAAAAAAAGTTTTAAAATTTGTATTTGTGAAAATGAAAGATGCCAATTATATTTTTCTTTAAAAATTTGTTTTATTCCACAATCTTTATACCATTTCTTTAAAATTATGTGTAGTAGACATATGAAAGAGAATATCAAGAAATCTGGATATTGGAAAAAATACCTCATTTTGCCAGAATACCTTAAATATTTGTTTTGTCATTTAATCCATTTGTGTTGGTGTTTTAACCCGTGTGTGTCCCTGTACCGCCCCAAACCGCCCAGCCCTTTTTTTTCTTCTGTCGAGTGTGCAAGTTGACCTCAAAACCCTGCGAGATTTTACAAGAAAATATTTTTTATTTTTTTTCATGAACTCTATCCAATCAAGGGCAAACAAAAATGGGTGCTTTGAAAGAAACGAAACCCACTAAAATACCTTTGCAGTTAAAGTACTTGCATGGAAAATTACAGTCCGGTCATAAATTAGACCCCAAAATTATTGTATTCTCAGACAGGTAACCAATTTGAAAAGTGGGTTAGTTGTTCAGAATTTTTTATTATTATTTTATCTTCTGCTTCAAACAAATAAAGACACTTGCACAAGTTAGTATTTTTTTTTGCTGGTACGGTATTTCAGTTTACTGATTGTACTTAATTTACGTATCTTCAGATGAATTTTATGTTATTTTTATTTCATTTAACGCACCATTGAGTATTTCCAGACCTATATTTATTTTTGCTGGTATTTATGTGTACATGTGCTTGTACGTGCTTGTACGTTCTTGTTGCGATCTTGTTGCGATCTATCAGTGTCTAGAGTAAAATTTCTTAGATCAGTTTGCATGTGGTTCCTACATTTATGTCCTTAAGCAGGATATTTTGCTGTAATTGCTGTAATTCAGAAGCAAATAGTAACCTAAAACTAAAGAATTTCTTTGTAGTTATTTGTACCTTAAGTTCGATGAAGCCAATATTTCTGATGGTATGGTTTGCTTTGTATGCTGTGCGTGCATTCTTATTTTCACCTTCATGTAAATTTCACGAACCCCCCAAAAAGGACCTTTTATTTTAACAAACTGCTTGCTTTACTAATAAGTTCACGCCTTTAAAGTTGGATGGTTTGTTATGCAATGAAATAATATTCCCGCCCATTTTGTCATATATATATCGGTCATAATTTGTCCTAGATGTCTCATCACCAGTGTTAATATTTTGTGTGCATGTTGGCTTAAGAGTAACAGTCTTTTGTTTGAAATCATTATTTAAAAGAAATTAAGTTTATCAATAGTGACCTTTTACCACAAAATAATTTGAAAGTTATACTTTTACATAATTGAAATATTTACATAATTTTTATCTGGATTCTTCAGCTTTTTAATAGTATACAACATTAAGGGTGTACCGAGTTCGGTATTAAATATAATGGAAATATAGACCCACCAACTCGTTTGAAGTTGTAAAACTGATTCTTGAGACAATGACATTCAAGATGTTTGACAGGACAGAAATGACATTGGAGTATAATATTACAGATTTAGTGCTGCAGTTTCTAATATATTTTTTAATCGTAGCCATTTCTCCTCGCTTCAAGTTGCAGCAGGTCATTGTATGCTATCGTATCTGGCTGATCGTATATTTGTTTTGCCCTACCAAGGTTTGTGGGATATCCAGGCAATTACACCAAGATCTTTGGTCTGCGTAACGAAGCTTGCAGCAATGGAGGCTGTCTGGTAGAGCTGGCCCAACAATTGCTGGTAATCATGGTTGGAAAACAGATCATCAACAACTGCCAAGAAGTGGCCATTCCGTAAGTAGAAAGAAGAAGCTTATCCAAAAAAAAAACGGCTGCTAAGCACACAAAATTGCTTAGCATGACAATTCTTCCTGATGTGGAATTTATAATTTCTATAATTTTACAACTACATTTTTATCCAAATTCCCAAGATTAAATAATTTCCAACAATTTGAAATCCAAAGAAATACTAAAATTTCAAGATCTAAAAATTCCCAGCATAATTAGGAGTCCCAAAAATCTCGACATTTCAAAATGCGTTTGACATAAACAAATCTCAAGATCGATAAATAAACAATATTCAATTATTTGATGGAAAAAATGACAAGATCCAGAAATTTCAACATAACAAAATCTGAATATTCACAATTTTTAAGACTCCATCAATTCCCAAGATCGAGAAACATAAAGTTGAGTGCTCGGGTAAAGCTCAATATTTTTTATGTCTTCTTCGTCACAGAAAACTGAAGCAGTGTTGGCTCCGTTACAAGTTGCGTGGTTCGCTTGGCGACCGTGAGTCTAAGCGATGGGAGGCAGACTACCAGCTAGTGCCTAATGATGGATTGTTTGAAGAATATCTGGAAATGGGTAAAAAGAAAATTTCATCTTGTTGTTTCTGGCAATGTTGCTTTTGAAGCAGCACTTTGTAGGTTCAGCAAAGAGTCCACAACTGCAGAGGCCAATTTCACGCAGGTGCTATTGCTAAGCACAACAAAACACTTCAGGCGATGTATATTGTGCGGGACTGGTATTCAACTGGTTTTGCTTTATGTAAAAAGCATGGAGTTTTGGCTAGTAACCTGTTTTTTACTGAGACAGACTTTTTGTGCTTAGCAAATTGTTGTGCTAATCAAATTTTTGTGCTTAGCAGGTTTATGAAATTGGCCCCCAGACATTGTAATAAGCTATGTCTTCATTATTAGATTTTGGCTCTTTACCTTTTAATACTCGGTATTGTCTTGGGTGAGACTCGAACCCACAACCTCATGCTTTCACGACCTTCAAGCTAACCTGGGTTGGCTGGCTAGTTTGAATCTGATTAGCAGATTTTTAATATTGTATTTACATCTCCCAATGCAAATTCAAACCTAAAAAACAGAGCAATGCTTTTCCTTCCCGTCCAGTGATCCAGTTTGGTTTCATCACGGTCTTCGTGGCAGCCTTTCCGCTGGCGCCCCTCTTCGCCCTTCTCAACAACTGGATTGAGATTCGCCTAGATGGGTCCAAGTACATCAGTGAGGTGCGTCGCTCAGTGGCTGACCGGGCTCAGGATATCGGCATCTGGTACGACATCTTGGAGTTCATCGCTAATCTGGCAGTCATCAGCAACGTAAGTGTGGTTATTCAGTCTTGTTGGTTGTTGGACTAGGGGTGGGCTTGGGGTGGGCCGAGTCGCGCCGAGTCGCGCCGAGTCGCGATGATTTCATGAGACTGAGTCGCGATGATTCCACGAGTGTGTCGATTTTATAGATCGCAGTGCGCCAGCTAATGACAACACATTTTTTGCAACGTGAATAATCAAATATAGAATGCTATCGTCAAGACTATTATTACCACTGCTCATCAGGCTGTGAGTCGCGATTCTTCCACGAGACTGAGTCGTGATTCTTCCACGAGACTGAGTCGTGATTCTTCCACGAGACTGAGTCGTGATTCTTCCACGAGACTGAGTCGTGATTCTTCCACGAGACTGAGTCGTGATTCTTCCACGAGACTGAGTCGTGATTCTTCCACGAGACTGAGTCGTGATTCTTCCACGAGACTGAGTCGTGATTCTTCCACGAGACTGAGTCGTGATTCTTCCACGAGACTGAGTCGTGATTCTTCCACGAGACTGAGTCGCGATTCTTCTGTTTTTTTACAGGCATTCTTGATCGCCTTCACCTCTGAGCTCCTGCCAAGGCTGATGTATCAGTACCAATATCGCTCTGATATGGTAGGATATGTCAACTTCACGCTGTCGTACGCGCCGAAGGGAGCGGCGTCGGAACCATGCAGGTATGTACATGTAATAATTATAAGGTGTTTGTACAGCACCTCGTACCAAACTTCTTAAAACTCTTCACTCTTATTATCCTAGTCTTGGCCCAAGATGGTAGTAATTGATATTTGAATGGGGGTTCATCACAACTTTTTCAAAGGAGGTCAGAGGACCCTCTGTTGTTCCAAGATGCTTGGCAATCCCCCAAACCTCAGTCGAATATTTCGTGGATATTTTTTCATTTTTCACCCGTCTCACCTCTGACCTTATTTGCAGGTATAAAGACTTCCGTGACCCCGAGGGCCAACACACAACATTCTATTATCAACTGCTAGCCGTCAAACTCGCTTTTGTCATCATATTCGAGGTATTCTTTCATTTGTGACCTTTCAAAGAAACCCGGACAAAGTCGCACATTGTGTTTTATTATAACAAACTCGTTAAGTAATTTCGGGGTGGATTTTACCATTTTGAGGTTTTGGGGTTTTTTTTAATCACGAACTATTCATTAACACTTTGACTGCTAAGCCCGAGAATTCTCGGGATAAACTTACCCCACCGTAACTGCTAAGTCCGAGATTTCTCGGGTTAGCAGTACAACGATTTGCCGCCCTCTGTTGATCAAGAATTAAAATGCTTTTCATGTATAACATGTCTTGACATTTTTTAACGTACACATCGGAATCATATGCGGCTGGTTCCGGCCGTGTTTTGACCACTGGGCGGGTACCAACGATTGCGAAGTACCGGGGTGTTTACATTTTTCTGTATTTGGGGATTTAAAAATGGCGGCGCCCAGGAAACGTTAGTTTAGACTATGTTATCGATGAAATATTTGCAAATAGCGACTCTAAAGCAAGTGAATTTGGAGGAGATGATGATTCTGATACTATCGAATCGGAAGGTAATACCAGTGACGTTGGAAGTGAATCTAATCATTCGGAGGAATTGGACGGTACTCGACGACAAAGTTTTGGCAATCGACAGTGCTAGTGAACATAGTGAATCTAGCGGTTCGGACCGTGGTCGTGGCAGAGGCCGTGGTAACCGTGGCAGAGGCCGTGGTAACCGTGGCAGAGGCCGTGGTAACCGTGGCAGAGGCCGTGGTAACCGTGGCAGAGGCCGTGGTAACCGTGGCAGAGGCCGTGGTAACCGTGGCAGAGGCCGTGGTAACCGTGGCAGAGGCCGTGGTAACCGTGGCAGAGGCCGTGGTAACCGTGGCAGAGGCCGTGGTAACCCTGGCAGAGGCCGTGGTAACCCTGGCAGAGGCCGTGGTAACCCTGGCAGAGGCCGTGGTAACCCTGGCAGAGGCCGTGGTAACCCTGGCAGAGGCCGTGGTAACCCTGGCAGAGGCCGTGGTAACCCTGGCAGAGGCCGTGGTAACCCTGGCAGAGGCCGTGGTAACCCTGGCAGAGGCCGTGGTAACCCTGGCAGAGGCCGTGGTAACCCTGGCAGAGGCCGTGGTAACCCTGGCAGAGGCCGTGGTAACCCTGGCAGAGGCTGTGGTAACCCTTTATTTAAATGTTTTTTATATTGGGGAGCATAATGGGGAGTGACGGGGGTAAAAACATATTTATTTGTAGTTCTCTAAAAAACTGCAGCACCGTGGGCGGTAACGGTGTAAAAAATGGCAGCAGTCAAAGTGTTAACAATCTCCCCAAATTTGAACATAAGCTGTCAGCCACAAGCTGTTTTTTTGTCAGTTAAAAAAAAACCTAATTGTGTATAGGAATAATATGCGTTTCTGAACTTAAAAGCTGTTTATCTCATCAGGTTGTCTGGGTTTTATCACTAAATCCAGGGGAGATAGGGTGGGGGTACATATGTAAATGATACATTTTAAAGCTGAGAACCTAGAGAATTTGTTTTTGAGTGTTTTAAGGGTCTTTAATAAAGCAACCGACAAAGAGTTGTTTGGTTTTGTTTTTAAGTATCTTTGGTTTTTTTCTTGCAGCATTTTGTCTTTGGCATCGGGCGTTTCATTGATTTTGCCGTTCCGGACATTCCCGAAAGTTTAGAGGTTAAGATCAAGAGAGAAACGTACCTTGCTAAGCAGGCTTTGCAGGAGATACAGGTAAGCGGTTGACCATCAATCCCCCTCCCCCTCCCCCGCTATATTAAACCAGCAGCCGATTTCACGAAGAGTGCTTAGCTTGCGCCATTTTCAAGTGGCGTCGGGCTTACGCAACAAAAAAAGTTTCATAGCTGCGCCATTTCCTTACAGACCATTTCACCAAACGGCGTTTACGACGACTGTTTGTGTATATTTGTGTTCTTTCACAAAATCATCGTTATAACACCTCCGCCCGACATTTTGCGAGTGTCATTTATCAAGCTTGATAAGTTGAGCAATGACAGGCTTCACGACAATCATCATTTGCTGGTAAAATAGGTCATGTTCAGTCGCTACACCACATCTTACGCCACCTAAGTTGACTGCTTAGGCTATGTCACAATTTGTTGCATAAGCCGCGGACTTACGCACTGCCAAATTTTCATTAAACTGTCTTAACCAAAATGTTGCGCAGCAAAAAATTGCACCACTTGTTCAATAAATTGTTGTCGCAAGAGGATTGCGTCATTGCGTAAATTTTCGTGAAATCTGCTGCAAAAAAAGGAACAATTACATGCTTCATGAACCCTGGTTTTGTTTGTTTTTGTATCTTGTATGTTGTCATTCGTTCCTTTCGTGTTGTCATACGTTTCTGTCGTGTTGTCATACGTTCCTGTCGTGTTGTCATTGTCATTTTCTTTATGGACTTGCTTGTCTGTTTTCTAACATATTCATTGAATGTCCTAATTCATTTGCATGTCGCTGTTCTGAGCATTTTCTTAACTGCTGGGAAACGACTGCTCATTTTTATGTCGCTCTATTATTTTCCTGCATTCTTTGGTTTAATTTGTCATGCATGTCACCCTTTGAGTTGCACATCTTTGGGGGCTCAAATACATGGGGAGTAAAAGCGCTAGCTGCACAATGCACATTCTGGCATGTGAACTACTAATCAATTGAAAACAAAACATTTCTGGAAAGAATTCCATACCTGGACATCACTTGACATCACTTGACACCCTATAGCCGCGTTCGCATTGGACTTAATATTGTCAAATGTTACGTTACGAGATTGTCAAAGTTCACGGTGTTAAATCCTCCGCTAGAAGCTTAGGCCTGTAGATCTTACTGTTGCGGAGGGTAAAATGGACAATTTGACAATGTTACCGCCTGTCCGCATTGGATTTAATTTGGTTAAAGTCTCCGTAGGTTTTACCAAAAAAAGTCCAATGCGAACGCGGCTTATGAGACCGGTCTAAAAATTATTTTGTTCCCAGTACTAAATGCTTCAATATTTACTTTGTTCAATTTGACTTTTCATGACATGTTACTGATGTCTGATGGCTCTTAGGTCACTGTAGAGAAAATATAAGTGATGTCCGTGTATGGAATTCTTCCCCTTTATCCAAGTTGCATTTTGAACCTTCTAGAAATCTGACACTTGTTAATACATCACAACTGGTGGCAGGTGTGGGATAGTTGTATCCTTCTTTCTCTGGTTTATATGTGTTGTTTTTCTCTCTCTCTTGTTTTAAACAGGCTGACAATTCTTCTAAATTCACTCTTACCCGAAACTTAACGGTGCAGGGTATCTACTAACACTGACACTCACTCACCCGATAAGGGCTTATGTATTTGTGACTCGACTGTCGTTTACTTTCAAGTAGTGAGAGGCATCAAGAGAAGCATCTGGTGTCGACAGGAACTACGTGCTGACACAACGGCGGCCACGGATCCTGTGGAATATCAACGGTAGGAGTCTACGGGCCTGTTTGTTTCCTACACTAAATCATGTGATTCGGCACCGTGCGAAAAAACAAATGGAACCACTCTCGCCACGTTGAATCTGAACACACAAGTATTGTCTGATGAGAATTTTGTGGGCAATTAACAGATTTCATATTTGTTAGATAAACAGATAAAAAATTGATAAAATGACATTTTGAATAAATAATGAAGAAATATTGTCACAAAAGTTTATTTCATGCTTCAAATCTTCAAAATGTTTTTCTCTGTCCGTTGTAAATGTTACCATCTGGGATATTCGTGAACCCACCTCGCGTGCAGGATCTGTTAAAAATGTGATTCAAATAAGCTATCGACGTTCCGGATCACCGAACCTTGGCGAAACAAACAGGCTCTACATTGTTGTGTATTGTAATAAAATGCTCTCCTAAAATGTTCTCCTATTATTTGTATTGCAGTATACCTCATTTCTTGCTATTATTTATAGAGATTTTGAGTATCCTTACATTATTATCTTCAAGCAAACTTGAATGGCAACGAACAGTGTGATATCGCACTATATTGCACGGCCTACATCAAATCCATGTTCTGCGCTGTTCTTCAAACTTCAAATATGCGCAAAACGTAGTGCTGCACAATCCATTAGAAATTCACAAGCTGTGCAGACACATACAAAATGTAATCAATTGTACAATTTGTGACCTGCTCCAACGAAACCTAGACAAAGTTGACAATAATTAGTAGGGTTTCTTTTATTTAAAAAAAATTAAAATTCACCGAACAGGAAAAATGTAACTGTTTGAACAATCGGTTAACCGCTGCAGGCTTAGCGCGTTTAATACATTCTGTTTCATGCACAGCGCCGTCAGTGTTTTTATCTTTACTGCTCGTCAAGTTTGCTTGAAGATAAATTCGTTATCCTGCTCGCACTTTTGGAACACGGAATAATGTAGTGCTACATTATTCCGTGTTCAACAAGCGCTTGTGGGATAACGAATAATGTACAGTGTAATATATTTGGTATTCATTTATAGTGTCTGTAGATTTAAAGGTCGTATACACCATTTGCCGAAAAATTTACTACCCAATTGTTAAGAAATATCTTACTTGTTTGAAAGTAAATATGATTCTAGGCATCCAGACAAATGATTGCACTAAGTTTCCTGTCGTTTCAAAAAATTAAATAAAAAATAAAAAAATACTGGATAACAAATATGCTGGATAACAAATATAAAGAACCGCCCAACAATTAAAAGCGAACATCGTTTTTCTTGTTTGTTTTTTTAAACTTTGGACAAGTCAGTGAAACGATATTTACTATAAAATACAACTCCCAAATCAACCCATTCTATAATTCAAGCACTTACTAATGGTATATATGACCTTTAACATATACTTTCACTAGTTGAGTCGTGGTTTTTGGGGGCTATATTTTAACACCAGGGTATTAAATTTGAATTTTCCTTAACAATTTGGATTTAAAATGACAAAATGTACAAAATAGTTTAGATAAATTGTATAGAGGGTTAATGCAATATAGTGGATAACAGCTTCTAGAATTGAAAATATAACATTACTCTTTTTGTAGGCTTTTCTTTAGAATAAACAGTTCTTGCAAAAATGTGCGAAATGGTTTTCAAACTATAATAGAACAAAACAGTAAAAATGAACGTATCCGTATGACTCCCTACGTATACACATACATGCAGGAATTAAGTTTCAGAAATTCAAAATTCAGCCAATGGCACGTATTATTGTGACAATTTTCCTGCCCCCAAAAAGCTACGAAAATGTATACATTTTATGTAAAGGCAAATTATTATGCATGTAGTAGAAATTGCATTTAATATGTACGAACAAAAATTTGATACAAGTGTGTTAAGGATACCAAGTTTTGTCTTCTAATTATGTGATGGAAAAATTGTATTAGTGTTTGGTAAATTAACATTTCTTGTAACATTTCTGCTGTTAAATGATGCATTTATGAAAATAGCAAGAGGTATGTATTTGTGTGTGCTTTAAAGTTATTTTCAGAGTGCAACTCCAAATTTACTGGGAATCCCACCCATGGGAGGGAAACATATGCCCAAATTTTTTCAAAAAAAACAGATTTATGAGATAGCCTATATTTCGGACCCCCCCCCCCCCCCCCCCCCCCAGGGGCTCCTCCTTCCGCCGCCGCCGCACCCAGGACCCCAGATTCTCCTGAGTACCCCCTGTCTGCGCTTTGACCCACAACCCTCCGCACTACACTCATTTGAATATCCTTTTAATTTGAATATTTGAATATCCTTTATAAAGTTATAAAGATGGGAACCGTCTGGGTTTGAACCCAGGATCCTCCACACTGCAGTCCTGAGCTTATCTCATTGAGCTAACTGGCTCTTGAAAAAAACTTTCTCAAATGTTATATATAAACCTTGGGTTGCCTTAGCAAATTACCATATCATGAATATTCATTATATGCAAATAATTTCTGAAAAATAAGCTCTGCAAAAAATAGACTATCTGTTTGTAAACAAATAAGACTATCTCCAGAGAAATATATTACCTCCCAAAAAATGACTATCTGTTTGTAAACAAGACTATCCCCAAGGAAATATACCATCTCCAAAAAATGACTATCTGTTTGTAAACAAATAAAACTATCTCCAAATTGTAGACCATCTCTAAAAAATAGACTTATCTGTTTATAATCAAAGAGACCATCTTTAATTTTGATGTATTTTGATTTAAATGATGTACAGAACAAATTGCACTGAATATTATTGAATATTATTTTATTTAGTTGCAATTTTATTTTTTTCAAACTTAAACAGTTTCCAATTAATCAGCAACTTGGCACATTATAATCTTTGGAATATAACAAACCTACATGTAGTACATTATTCAATTCGCCTTTTACTGTAAGACATGCTTAACTAACGTCTTCCATTTTCAAAGTTCTTCGTTTTCGTGACGCTTGAAAACAAGTTTTTAGAGTTGAAAGTTTGACTCGTTCACTGCGTAGGGACTATAATTTGAGTATTATTGACAGGCAGTGTAATATTAAAACCAATAACAAACAAGTCCCAGAAATGAAACTAAAGTAAAAGGCATAACCAATCATTCAAAAAACACTGTATATAATCCATTTCTTAGAACAAAAAAATGTAATAAAATTCAAATTTTAAACAAATACTGCATTAATATAAAGCCATCCTTACTTTAAAGTGATCGACTTCACAAGAAAATTGCATTGGGCCAAATTTGCGCCGACCGTTATCCTGTTTGTTACTTTTTCGCCTGCTTCGCTACACGGTAAACAAACAGAAATTCAATGAAAATAGTTTTTCAGTAATTTTAATAAAAATAAACATATACAATATACTATAAGTTCAATATGTTGATATATTATTACCGATCAAAAAAATGAGGAATTCCGAAACAAAATGTCCCTTTGAATACTAACGTCTCCTGAAATTTTAAATCAAAAGGGAAATAAAACTAAGACAAAAGCGACACATGCAACGCAAAATAAAATGCTACTAAAAGAAAAATAAATCAGTGCAATAGAACATTAACTCAACTGTAAGCATGCTAAGGTTTCCATTACACTACAGAAATATTGATGCGACTCTTTTGTCAAGTTACAGGGGAAAAAAATTAAAAATAACAACTTAAAACAAATTTTTGTTTTGTTTTTTTAGCCACTGGCGTTTTATACGGAGCACACACGAGGTTTATACTAGATCTACAGCTTGTCCTGTTTCAAACTGACCTGTTCGGGAAATGAGCAGTAATCAAAGATTAAGCACGACAGGAATGTTGAAAATTCAATGCTCATCCAGACAATGACAAAAATCTTTAAGAAATGCACCTGTATTAAAGATGTCTTAAATTAAATTAATTGATACATTTCATTTTTTTCTTCTTTAATAACAAATTAATGCCTGGATATCAACTTTATTTTAAACTACTTAAAAAAGAAAAGAAAAAAAAAAGAAAAAATTACCCAAAACCGAAAAACCAAGTTCTACTTTTTAAAAGTTATTTGATCAATCATTTGGCAAATATTGATCAATTTGAAAAGTAGTAAGCATCACTGGCATTTGTTTTTAATGCCATACTGTAGTACAAGTATTTCTTTACTCCAAAAAACAAACAAAGGACAAGGAATGTTTCTCAGAAGAAAGATTAACCAAAATATTGCAATTTAGTTTTCAATTCTTATTGTTTTCGTCTTGACTCGATTGTTTTGTGACCGAATTTTGTCTCCCCTGCAGATCTATGCAGATTTTATCACATGACCTACAACATGCCTTATCATTGCTATGGTTACCTACTTGCTTGTAAACATTTAATTTAGTGCATAGAGTTTTAATTCTGGTATTAATAAGCTGCAGTCATTTAGTTTTTTTACAAAGAATCATTCACCAGAGATTAAGGGGCTACACGTTTGCTTTCGTAGGTCTGCAAGTCTCGTTTTTTTCTTTGTGTAGGACGGAAGATTGATTTAAATCTTGCATTCAGAATCCACACTAACTTTTAAAACATGTACGTTAGTTAGAGTCCTGCGGACGCGGACTGTATCTTAGATAGGATCGATCTTAGAGTGGCGACTCGTCTCAAGTTCTTAGATGACTCGTGAAATAAGACGAGTTTCGTGAATCGGCTACCGTTACTCTACCATAATGCTTGATTTATAATAACTTATTGGTATTTGGTAATGGTTGATTTTTAGTAGTCGAAGAAATCCTACAAAATATCCCAGACTATGAATGATCTTAACGTCCTCATGACAGTTGAGCACAATGTGCGTGATTCATTTATATTTAATATGCCAATCTTTCAAACCGGGCACTAACTTGACCCAAAGTCAAATTATTAATGTAATAGCAATAGGCACCACAGATTATCCCCGAAATACAGGATTTATTGGCAAAGATTAACCCAAAAAAGTACACCTAAATTCTACTATCTGAAAAAAAGGGAAAATAAAACCTACGGATACTGAAATTAGCTGCAGTATTCTATGCTACCCAGGTGGTGCGACGGTTAAATTATGTTTTTTAGAAAACGGTTTAAAAACAAATTGTGCCCAGAGTTTTTTTGGTTTTTTTAAGTCTGCCAGAAACTTTAATCATCTGAGTTCAACTTTACGGCTCTGTAAAACCGCGGAATTCGCTAATACTGCAGGCACAGAATCCTTAGTTTATAGGGGAATCCTGGCATACACACAAGCCAATACTTCTTCCAAGTTTAGCCAGTAAACAGTGCGTACACGTCATCAATAAGAAGAGCTATCGGTTACTTCATTGCCAAAAGATTCGGAATAGTTGCTCCGAATCATACAGCAAAATACTTGTTCCAGTGTGCCTAATGTCGATAAACTTCTATAGGACTTACATGCATGCCGGATCGTTACCCAGATGACCAGAAAGTGGCGAAACTGGGCGGCCCGTAGTATTTAGTGTTTCCAGGCTCCCCCCCAGGAAGCGGCGGAGCCCCCTGCTTCAGGCTTTGGCTCACTGGCGCTCCCCGGTCCGATGCTGGGGAAATCAAAGGTGTTGGTGGTGTCGGGGGGCTTGCTCCAGGGAGCGTCACGCACCTCAAAGCCTCGGCTGTCTGCCTTGGGATGTTGGGATTCATTGTGGCGGCTGGGGGGCTTGGTGTACTGGTGCAAATCCACAGACTCGTCCATCTCTTGCATCTAAACGACGTCGAAACGAGCCAAAAGAAAGAAAAACAGGAACGATACAAGGTTCAATACCACGACAATACCCCTTAACCTCTAGAACTTTGCCAGTCTAAAGGCGAGTTCATACTTCACACGAAAGCAAATCTGATGCAAATTTGACGTCGCAAAGCATTCTCTTCAGAAATTGCCATTTTGCAGAATCGAGGGCAAAATGCCAAACAGGTGGTCGATTTTTGTTTTCATGCAAACCTTAATCTGTTAGCTCCGTTAGGCCTATACCTTTCTCAAATTTTGTTCATCTGTCAAACATCTTTGAAAGCTATTTCATCCCATTTTTATATTATCATCATACATTCACTGTAAAACAACTAAGATTTTAAATGCAATTTTTTGTAAAGAATCAGTTTTACCACTTTAAGGTGGTCCATAAATTTCCCGTTACTAAACTCGGCACCCCTTAATGTTGTACACTATTGGAAAGCTCTTCTTCTGCAGAATCCAGATATATAGATATCTTAATTCTTAAACAAAATCTAACTTTCAGTTTATTTCAAGATAACCGGTCACATTGATGTACAAGGTGTCGTCACGATGGAAGTGACTTACAAATTCCTCCTGTAGATTCAGCAGGTATTCCTTGCATTCTTCGATGTTACTCTCCAGTCCTGTGATGGTGACCAGGTCAAGGTTGGCGTCGGTGCTTCGGGGGAATCGGATGTCCACTTTGTAGGACTCCATTACCTTACCGATAGCGCGGCCTTTGGTCCCGATCAGACGGCTGTGGATGCGACGGTCAAGCTCAAGCTCGCCGGTCATCTGGTCCTCCTGTCGACGAGAAAAATGTAGTTAGTCCGCATTTTATCAGCAATTAATATGGGCGAGTAACGCTCGGTTCAGAAAGGCGCTCCACGGTCGCGCCGAACCAAATTGAAATCAAGTCGCTCCTGAGTCGCTCTAACAACTCCAGCAGTCGATCGTTCGCCGTCTTGCGCGCCTTGTCGCCCTTATTTGTTTCAGACGTCGGACTCTATTCACTCATTTGGTTCGGCGCGACTGTGAAACGCCTGTCTGAACCAAGGGTGAATGAGTTTTGGGTTTAGCGCCGTGCCGGCATCAGTGGCCATATTCACGGCGGGAATGTGTACAAATATAAGACAATAGGTACAATGTAGTAATAAAAAAACAATCGAGTGGAGAATATAAAAACTTGGAGTCAGAAGGAACAATCATCACGCAGGAAAAAAATGAGAACGTTCCAAAAGGATTGAAGAACCATTGTATAGAAGTATTACGATAATAAACAGATACAAGCCAGCTAGACTGCTTCCCTTTGTGTGTATATACGTCCTCCGGCGCGAACTAGTTAACATACAATTAAACAGTATTTGGATGCTTGTTTGGTTCCTTCCACTCACCAAGTTGTGAACGATGCTCAGAATGGCATCCCTCGCCGCTATGGCGTTCTCCTCGTAGCCCATCACCGTGATGAGGTTGGGATTAGGGGCGTTCTTATCGGCAAATTGGATACTCTTGACCTTGTGGTCTTCTCTGATCTTGGTGATGATCAGACCCTTCCGGCCGATAATCTTGGGGTAGTACTTGGAGTCCACCTCAATCTCCACGATAAAGCTTTGCAGACGCTGTCGATGGGTAAAATGAGAGAAAGAATGTTGCAACTTGGCGCCATTTTGTCTTCTTCATATAATCATCTCAATAAAGGTCAATCGTTGAAAGACGTGAATCTGGGACTGAGAAACGTTTCCAATTTTGATTATGCCAGTCAGGAAATGGTGGTTTTTTTTCTGCAGTCATGAATTTTAGCTATGTTTTTTTTTGTATTCTTTAAAAAATCCTGACTTTTGGGTCAAGGGTCAAGGGACAATCTTTACCCTGTCTTCGTCAGTGTGACGCAGTTCATCCACTCTATCTTTCAGCGCTTTGACAGCATTCGCCACATTTTCTGCCGGACCGATGACTTTAACCAGGTTGGATTTCTGCATGGCTGGAGGAATAGCAATGTTCACCTACACAATGGAGCACAGAACAAAAAAGAAAGAAAAGGAATCAACATTTTTGGACTTCATTTCATAGTGCTGCTTAACCAGTTCGCGCCGGGATTATTTTAACAAAACTCGATCTGAGGCAGGTTCAGGCCAATGGTACCGGAAAGCACACCCACGCATTTCCGGCCTAGCTCGCTGCTGACAGACATTTGCAGATATCGAACATTTTTACTACCAAATTATTAGGAAATATCTTACTTATTTGAAAGTAAATAATGATTGTAAGCATCCATAATTGTTCTGAAGAACTTTATTTTTAAAAAATCACGATCGCCGGACGGCGAATCCTACCTTTAAACGTAGGATACACCATTGGTAATTGCTTGAATGATCATGAATGGGTGGATTTGAGGGGTTGTATTTTATAGTAAATATCGTTTAACCAGTTAGCGCAGGGATTATTTTAACATCACCTAGCCGAGGCGTGGGAATATTTTTTAACAAAACTCTTTAAACAGGCAGTGGTTTTTATGTTGTTCTTGTAAAATTATGCCTTTTGAGTTTTTAACGAAAATACAAAATGATAGGATGAATGTCTTACGTCATAATCCTCCATCATGCGCCGGATTCCTGCCCCTTTCTGACCGATGACAAAGCGATGATAGTCAAACGGCACATCTACCTCCTCAGTGACTGGGATCAGTTTCTACATTGTATTTAAGAAAGAAAACATTTTAGTGCACTACAAAATGATTTATTGAAAACTTTATTACACCTATCTCATATTTTCTAGTCCAATTTATGCTCCCACAAAATATACTCTAACCATGCAGCGCATGAAACTTTAGCTCCGCCTACTTTTTGACCATACTGGGCAAGCAACTTTAGCTCCGCCTACTCTTTGACCATGCTGCGCATGCAACTGTATCTCCGCCCACTCTTTGACTATGCAATGCATGCAATTTTAGCTCCGCCCACAAGGTGCACATACACACTTATGGGCTGAGCTATAAAGGTGTATGTGCTGCTAATGGTCAAGGAGTATATTTGTGGAAACGTGAATTGAATTGGGCTGGAAACCTGCAACTGTGTAATGAAGTGTCTTTTATGCGCAATTATGGGCGGAGCTAAATGTGCATGCGCTGAAAATGGTCAAAGAGTATATTTGTTGGAGCATAAATTGAATTGGGCTGGAAACATGGGATGTGCAATGAAGTTTCTAATAATTTTATACACAAATATGGGCGGAGCTAAAGTTGTAATACTGCAAATGGTCATAGAGTATATTTGTGGGATCATGAAATGAATTGGGCTGGAAATATACAATGTGTAATGAGGTTTCTTAAAATACACAATTATGGGATGAGCTAAGTTGTATGTACTGCACTGCAAATAGTCAAAGAGTAAATTTGTGGGAGTATGGATTGAATTGGGCTGGAAACACGCGCAAGGAAATTTCGTAAATGTACAATTATGGGCGGAGCTACAACTCTGTTAACCCTAACGACGATTGTTATTTGTCGTACCCCAAAATTTTCCACAACACAAATCAAAACCATGCCTTCTATCTACGATATACCATGTCGGAAGCTAATTCGCCAAGCCCAATACCTTCAAAATACATTTTGTTCTCTTACAGAAAAGAGGCCCATCACTACACAATTGCGGCCCTAACCCCTAGACCTAATTGGCTTAAAATCCTCCGTTTATTTCTTGGATTTTTAAGACTGACTGATGAGTCAGTGTCTTAGAATGACTTACTTCCAGTGCTTCCCGAGCACGTTGGCAATTCTCTGTCTTGCCCGTGATGAAGATGATGTCACATTTCTTGGGCTTATCGTCTTCACCAACATCGCTGTGATTGTCACCGTTCAGAACCACATCTCCGTCTACAATACCAAAGGGTAAAAAACAAATAGGTTGCTACATCTAAAATTCTTTTTGTATTCAAGTATTCAAGTATCCTACATTTTTCATTGAATATTACATTTTTCATTGAATATTGAATATTGAATTGTTCATTTAATATTAAATATTAAATTTTTCATTTAATATTTAATATTTATTGTTTCACTTAATAGTAAATTGAATTATTTTTTTAATATCTTTTCTATTTTCCTTATGTTAAATATTTTTTTTTGTTATTTTTAGCTTTGCTTATTTTTAAATTGTTCATTTTTTCAAACAACATGTTTTTCTTCGATTTTCGAATTATTTCAATTTTCTTTTCGATTTTCAATTTGTGAATTGTGAAAATGTGTTTAATCGACCGGACAAACAACCATCCCTACCTTCAGCCTGCTCAGCGTTCGGGTTACGATCAGGAAACTTTATTCCGACTTCATACTGGCTGGTGACCGCCTGCACACGGGACCCCTTGGGCCCCATGATGGTACGGTGATGCTTCTGGGATATGTAGCACTCTATGGTGACTTGAGATTCCTGATGACAAAGATCAGAACAATCTCAGACATTCATCTAAACCCCCAAGTGGTCCGAATCTTCAAAAATAAATTCCTCCAAATATCCTCCTCCACGATTAGGGACCATAACACTACCAACATTACATGGGACTTCATGCCCTTGAAAGTTTGAAGTGCAAAAAATCTAGATCCAAACATCCCCCCAAAAAAAACAAAAAATTAAAATAAATTAAAACCATAACTCCCTGCTAGTAACCTTTTCCATCCTTGCAAATTCCAACACCATATGATAAATTTCACACTCAAATTGTTGGACTCTGATTCTGGTGCTATGCCTATAACCCAATGCAAAGGACAATCAGTTTAAGGGTCCAGTACCCATCCTAACAGATTCCAACAAAAGATACAGTTGAATCTTCTTGATGGGTTGTGTTCGGTAAGGGTCAAGCCAAATCATCGATATCAACCTCCGATGTTTAGAACCTTTCTTACACGATCAAATACAGGACTGGAACGAGTACCTCCGGAATAACTTAGCAATGTGCCCTACCAACTGAACTTTCAAATCTCAAATATTGCCACCTGTTTTATATGAGTCCACTTTAAAACAAATTTCCAACCCTTACCAAGTCAACAACGATCTCGTTAATGCGGGCCACGGCCCCCTCCACACAGTTCTTGGGTCCCTTGATCACCACCCGGTCACTATGAGAGCCGTTGCGGGGAAAACTGACCATCACGCCGCCGTACTCGTCAGCGATCTCGCGCAGGACCTGACCGCGACGAGCCACAAAGTGACGATGGAACTTGGGGTCCACGGTCATCTCAGTCTCGGCGACGTTCTCCTGCAATGGCAAAGACGATTGAAATAAAAACCCACTGTTCTCCACCATTCTGGTCTTTACATTCATTGGTACTCATTTGTACTCCTGGGTGGAGAGAGGCGATTGTAGTAAAGTGTCTTGCCCAAGAACACAAAGCACGAACCACAGCGCACCACGCTCCACAAAGATGCAGAGGACCAATCCTTTGTTCAGCCAGACACCCCACGTGAAGGTTATTACCTCCTCTAAGAAGGTTATTATTTTTATTTTGGGGGAATTTATCTGGTTTTTTTAGCAGGATTACAAGGATAAATACTAGAGGGATTTCGACAAAACTTGGGGGGGTAGATAGCTCATAGGTCAAGGATGAATCCATCAAATTTTCAGATTGATCTGGATCTAGATCAGGAATCTGGATTACTCTGAATTATTTGTTTATCGTTGCCAATTGAGGGTGCTGCTCAGGATAACCGGCAATATTAAGACACATTTTTGCTATTTGGGCAGAGGTCTGGTCACTCTAATTCAGTACCCTCTGGTTTGGAATCAAATCTTAAGAAGCTACCATCCAAGGTTGAAGACAACCCACAGACAGTGCGACACGGACTCACCAGCTCCTTGATGAGGCTATTTGGGCAGAGGTCTGCACTCTAACCCAGTACCCTCTTGTTTGAAATCAAATCTTGAGAAGCTACCATCCAAGGTTGAAGACAACCCACAGACAGTGCGACACCGACTCACCAGCTCCTTGATAAGGCTATTTGGGCAGAGGTCTGCACTCTAACCCAGTACCCTCTAGTTTGAAATCAAATCTTAAGAAGCTACTATCCAACGTTGAAGACAACCCACAGACAGTGCGACACAGACTCACCAGCTCCTTGATGAGGCTATTTGGGCAGAGGTCTGCACTCTAACCCAGTACCCTCTAGTTTGAAATCAAATCTTAAGAAGCTACTATTCAACGTTGAAGACAACCCACAGACAGTGCGACACAGACTCACCAGCTCCTTGATGAGGCTATTTGGGCAGAGGTCTGCACTCTAACCCAGTACCCTCTAGTTTGAAATCAAATCTTAAGAAGCTACCATCCAAGATTGAAGACAACCCACAGACAGTGCGACACAGACTCACCAGCTCCTTGATGAGGCTATTTGGGCAGAGGTCTGCACTCTAACCCAGTACCCTCTAGTTTGAAATCAAATCTTGAGAAGCTACCATCCAAGGTTGAAGACAACCCACAGACAGTGCGACACGGACTCACCAGCTCCTTGATGAGGCTATTTGGGCAGAGGTCTGCACTCTAACCCAGTACCCTCTTGTTTGAAATCAAATCTTAAGAAGCTACCATCTAAGGTTGAAGACAACCCACAGACAGTGTGACACCGACTCACCAGCTCCTTGATGAGGCTATTTGGGCAGAGGTCTGCACTCTAACCCAGTACCCTCTAGTTTGAAATCAAATCTCAAGAAGCTACCAGCCAAGGTTGAAGACAACCCACAGACAGTGCGACACCGACTCACCAGCTCCTTGATGAGGCTATTTGGGCAGAGGTCTGCACTCTAACCCAGTACCCTCTAGTTTGAAATCAAATCTTAAGAAGCTACCATCTAAGGTTGAAGACAACCCACAGACAGTGTGACACCGACTCACCAGCTCCTTGATGAGGCTATTTGGGCAGAGGTCTGCACTCTAACCCAGTACCCTCTAGTTTGAAATCAAATCTCAAGAAGCTACCAGCCAAGGTTGAAGACAACCCACAGACAGTGCGACACCGACTCACCAGCTCCTTGATGAGGCTATTTGGGCAGAGGTCTGCACTCTAACCCAGTACCCTCTAGTTTGAAATCAAATCTTAAGAAGCTACTATTCAACGTTGAAGACAACCCACAGACAGTGCGACACAGACTCACCAGCTCCTTGATGAGGCTATTTGGGCAGAGGTCTGCACTCTAACCCAGTACCCTCTAGTTTGAAATCAAATCTCAAGAAGCTACCAGTCAAGGTTGAAGACAACCCACAGACAGTGCGACACCGACTCACCAGCTCCTTGATGAGGCTATTTGGGCAGAGGTCTGCACTCTAACCCAGTACCCTCTAGTTTGAAATCAAATCTTAAGAAGCTACTATTCAACGTTGAAGACAACCCACAGACAGTGCGACACAGACTCACCAGCTCCTTGATGAGGCTATTTGGGCAGAGGTCTGCACTCTAACCCAGTACCCTCTAGTTTGAAATCAAATCTTAAGAAGCTACCATCCAACGTTGAAGACAACCCACAGACAGTGCGACACAGACTCACCAGCTCCTTGATGAGACTCATCAGTTTCTGCTTGGCTTTCTCCGTGTTCTCCTTGGTGCCGATGATCGTGATCAGGGTATTGTCTTCGTCCTTGGCCGTGGGGAACACCACCCGAGCACCAGTCTCCTCACGGACTTGACGGATGTTGGCCCCGTTGCGACCGATCAGGAATTTGTAGTACTCCGGCTTGGCGTGCACCTCGATGGAGTAGTTGGTCTGCTCCTGAATGACGGACACAAAAAAGGGAAATACTTTGATATAAGTCAAACCTTAACGTCGTGTAGAATCATTCACATTTATCTGAAATATGAGACCAATTTCATGGAACTGCTAAGCAAAATATGATAAACCACAAAAAAGTCTTGCTCAGTAAAAATAGGTTACTACATGTGCTTTTCATGCTAAGCACCAAAAAACAGGCATACCAGTACCAAACAATAAACATCACAGGAACATTAGGTTTATAACTTGGTTTTTGACATGAATTTTCATGCTAAGCATTTGGCCCCTGATCTACCAAATTATCAAAAAGTTTCTTAGGATTAACCTAAATCCCTAGGCATTTTTGCTAGGATGCACCCTGAAACCTGCAAAGTCCTCCAACTTTTGCCTCCATGTAAAAATTGGATACTGTTTCAAATCCTCTGAGATCCTGTGCTATTTCTTGAATTTCGTAAAACCATTCATGTCTTGCTTGCTTAGAACATGCTTAGAAGTTATCACAATAAAATAATTTCTGATTTTGGTGTTCTTCCCAAACTGGAAAAAATTTTAACACATTTTTAACATTTGTCCTTGATTTCTGGAGCGGCTTGAAATGATACAAATTTGGTGCTTAGCCCTAGGTAAACCACCCACTTGTCGCTCTAAGAAACAGCCTACCTTCTCATTGGCCAGCTCGATCAATTTCACTTTAGCCTTCTCTACGTCTTCCTTGGGTCCACGTATGGTGACCTTGTCGCTCTTGGCCTTCTCGGCGGGGAAGTGGATGTGAACCCCGCCGCACTCCTCCATGATGTTACGCACCAAGCGTCCCTTGGCACCTATCAGAGATTGATGGAACTTGGCCGGGATGGTGACCTCCATCTCCAGGATGTTGGCCTAAATTCACAGGTTGATATATCAAGGACATTACTACCTTCGCTAGTCGGGCAATAACACAATTTCTCACATCTTTGGCCCGGATACTAACTTTAATTGCAAGAATTGCAAGATTTAATGTAGATAAGAATCCACGACCAAATTTCTACTAATTTGTACCAAAATACTAATTTGTACTCGCACCATAAACAGTCGTTCAACCCACATTTTTTATTGTGATCCCTCAAAGATTTTCCCTTCACTTTTCCAAATATAACCCTAACCCAATTTTTTCTCAAAAAGGGAAAAATCTTGTGTGGACGTAAGCAACTCCATGCAAGGTTTTCGGTTTGTGTATTGTGTGAACAATTTTTGTTTGCAGGGTTGTACGAGCCTACACCTAGTTGTGGGGACAGACTCTTTTGTTTGAAAAAAAACAGACCGAGTAGTGGGAACATTTTCGAGTCCCCATAGCGCGTTGGGTCTTCAGTAAAGGTAGAACAAGGTCAAATTGGGTTAGAGTATAATGAAAGAAAATGTAGAAAAAGACAAATTAGAGTGATGTTGAAAATTTTAGAATTTTAGAGTGTTTTGAGTTTGAGTTTAGAGAGATTTACCTTAGCACACAAACCCTATGGATTGTCCCCATAACGCAATGTACCAAATGAATTGATGTACGTACCAGTTCACTCTGAATTTTCAGTATCTGTATTTTAGCTTTCTCAACATTCTTCTTCTTGCCAGTGATCTGTATCACGTCGCTGTCGCTACTCTCGGTCGGGATTTCGATGCGCGTGTCGGTTTCTTCCTTGATCTGTTAACAAAATTAACGCCAATAAGTAAGAAAAACATTTTCATTTCAATAGGATTCCAATAATTGACAGAGCACCAGCAAATATCAGTCACTGGATTAAGGCCGGTTTATACTTCACGCGAATGTCATTGCGAAGCGAATTCGTTAAAGGTAGGATACACTATTGGTAATTGCTTGAATTATCATGAATAAGTAGATCTAGGGGGTTGTTTTTTATAGTAAATATCGTTTAACTGAGCTGTCTGAAGTTTTACAGTCATTGATGCCGAGAAAAGCATGAAAAGCAGCGTTTGTTTTCAACCGGCGTCGAGCAGTTATTCTTATGTTATTTTTGTTTTTTCGCAATCGCCGTCAGGCGATAGCGAATTTTTTGTTATAAAATTCTATTTTTTTGTAATAATTACAAGATTTCTAGTGCAATCATTTTGCTGGATGCCTAGAATCATTATTTACTTTCAAATGAGTAAAATATTTCTTAATAATTCGGTAATAAATTTTTTTGATATCTGCAAATGGTGTATCCTACCTTTAAGGCAACAAAGAACGTCACAATGAAACTTTAAATGTTGACTTCATGAAATTTGCTTCGCAAGTATGAACCGGCCTTTAGTCAAGGCATGTGAACTACTAGTGGGGGCAGATAGGGACAATATTTGGGAGAATTGTGCCTTGATGATACAACTATGAAATTTGGTACAGTCAGAATGAGTAAGAAATATAGGTAGAATAACAAGCAATTTTCAAAACTTTTTTGTTCAACCTCCTTACCTTGTTGATTGTAGCTCCTCCTTTGCCGATTATGTTCTTGTGAAACTTCTTGAAGATGGGCACGTTGAGGACGAAATTGTTGGTCGCCAGCTCCTGGCCAAGTTGCTGCAGGAACTTGTAGCATTTGTCGACGTCCTGCTTGGGGCCGCGCAGGGTCACCACGTCGGACTTCATGCCAGAATCAGGGAATGTGATTTGGACCTGAGGAAATAGACGGGACAAAAATCTACATCATCGGGGGTAGATTAGGTTCTAGACAACCTGAAGGTAAGCCGATTATCACCCATGAGTCCTGTTTATAACCGAGGCGAAAGCGACGTCACAGGGAGTTTTCGCACTGTGAATTTGCAAAAGTTTAACACATTTCACCACCGGCGCTCCACGATTTAAAACCCGGATCACAGCGACGGAAGGCAAGAAAAGAACCGCTACGCCAATCAGACTAACCTGATTGTACTTGTCTCGTATGTCCTTGATGTTCTCCCCCTTGGTGCCGATGATCGTGCGATGGAAGCGGTGCTCCATCAAGATTTCTCGAGTCTTCTCATTCTCCTAGTAATCATTCAAAGAAAACCCACAAAGAATCACTTTGAAATCCTGTAAATGAAAACCTAGCTAAACCGTGCCAAGTCGACAGCCTTGGATTCGTTTTTAACAAAATCTTCAATGATAGTCCCAGAAGTGTGCAAATAGATCTTGCGTTTGATTTTTATCAGATATCTATTTTTTTTAAAACAGACAGTGGGCGAGGCATTATAAAACTGAATGTTTTAGTTCTTGGTACATGGTACAGTTATCCAAGGATGTTCTATTTCTTTTTGCCTTTGCTTTGTCTTGATCCACGGAACTCCTCCGAAGAAAAAAATTTGCTACACCTGCTACTTGAAGCAGACAACATTCAGATGACATTCAAAACCGCTCTCTTTCATCATCAGAGAAGTTACTATGTAATTTGTAAAGTTGGTTTCAAGTACTCCACCTTATCTCTCTGATATGTTTCATCTTCACCAAAGCAATCGTCAAGGACTCCGTTCTTCTTCCGATAGAACTCGGCTTAACACCCACAACTCAAGTTTATCTTATGGCAAACACGCCTTCTCACACTCTGCTGCTGAACTTTGGAACAGTCTCCCAATTAGTTTCCGTGATTCTACTTGTGTTGTTACATTTAAGAGTAAACTTAAAACTTATCTTTTTCCTAAATAGTAGATATAAGTTTTGTTCTAGTTTGTTTTTATTTATGCTTTATTTTGTTATGCGCTTTGATCATGTTTTGGAAAAGCGCAGTATAAATGCCCGTTATTATTATTATTATTATTACTTGATTCCATAACCCAGGATAGGTTCCTAGGTAGACGGTTCGATGCGCAGCCCAAACACCTGCAATTGCCTACATGAGTGGGTCAACCCACGACATACCATGCGGGTTGCGAGCTCCATCAGTTCAGTCTTGGCCTGACGCACACCCTCCGGGCTCCCCTCAATACGGATCTCATTGCTCCTCTCAAGATCCGTCGGGATGCGGATGGACACGCCCGTCTCCTTCTTAATGCGATTCACTGCAAAACCAAAAAACAAAACAAAAATGTATTTTCCCACCTGACGGTCACTGCATCCAAGTTTCGTCAAAAATCCATGAAAGCATGTAGATGTCACTTTACCATTTGCTCCAGACTTGCCGATGATGTGCTTGTGGAACTTGGGGTCGATCTGGACGATGGCGAAGTCCAGTCGACTCTGGAGGTCTCGGGAGATTTCCTCCAGGGCCACGCGGGCCTCCTCCACCTGCCCTGGGGGTCCCTCTAAGGTGATCTTGTCCAGACCCTCAGCAAACTCAACATGCACCTGAAAGATAAAACGTGATCGTTCATGTCACCACTATCAGGCTTTAAAGTTGCACAGGTTGACTTTGCAGAAGGGACCAAACCGTAACAAAAATAAAAAATCAGTCGGTTGTTAATAAAATTTTCAAAAGAAACATTGACCCTCTCAGGTACCCATTTAAACTACTGGGTTGAGGACACAATTGTAGTTAGATGTCTTGTTCAAGGGCACAAACACCATGTTCCTGGCAGAGTCTTCAGGACAACAAATTTAAGTTTTATTGAGTCGTTTGCCTTAAGAATCTGCTCCGCGTTGAAATTTAAGTCAAGTTTGAATCGGCTATAAGGTGCAAGCGTTGACTTACATTAGACAGGTTCTGGGTGATGTTTCGGATGTTTTTCCCCTGACGTCCGATGATAAATCGATGCAGCCAGGCTGGGGCTGCCACTTCCCTGATGATAACGCTGTTGGCCTACAAAAGAAAAAAACAACATCCGCGGCATAACTTCTTAAATTAAAACATTCTTCTCAAGTTGATTGAAGACTTTGTTGATTGTCTCAGTACGATTGACCTAACTTGTAATCGACTGCGACCGGCCAACTTGCGACCGACCGACCTGCGATTGATCAACTTGCGATCGATCTCCGACTGATCGACTGATCGACTTGCGATCGACTTGCGATCGACTTGCGACCGACCGACTTGCGACCGACCGACTTGCGACCGACCGACTTGCGACCGACCGACTTGCGACCGACCGACTTGCGACCGACCGACTTGCGACCGACCGACTTGCGACCGACCGACTTGCGACCGACCGACTTGCGACCGACCGACTTGCGACCGACCGACTTGCGACCGACCGACCGACTTGCAACCGACCGACCGACTTGCAACCGACCGACCGACTTGCAACCGACCGACTTGCGACCGACTTGCAACCGACCGACTTGCGATCTCAGTTAAAATTACGCAGAATTGACACAGACTTGAGGTTGCAGCAACTCTAAGACCCACCTTCGCATAGACCATGGTGATAGCCTGGCCCAGCTGGTGTTGCTCTCCTCGGAGTGTGATGGTCTCAGACACGGAATCTGGGTTAGGCATCTCCACCGACACACCGGTGGCTTCCAAGATCTCGGTGATGTTGCTGCCTCGCGGTCCAATCACGTACTTGTGCTGACACTTGTTGACTTCCAGGGACACAGTCGTAGTCTTCTGTTTCTGTAGGATCGTAACAATACACACCAGTCAAGCCTTTGCCCATTTTTTATATCGAGGGGGGGGGGGCAATTTCAACAGAAGAGAACAATAGTTTAGTAAATATTGTCAAAGATGAAAATACAATTCCAACTTTTTCCAGACAATAAATTACTTAGAGTGTACACCGAACGATACTGCATCAAATAAAAAACACAATTGGACAATTTATCTTCAGAATTGAGTCTCAGAGGCTAATTGTTTTTCCTTAAAAACCCTTTTTTTTTTAAACTAGTTTCTTACTATTTATTTACAAATATGGTAAGCAGACAAATATTACAAATATCAATAAATTAAAAAAATAAAAAAAAATAACCCAGTTCACTATTTTGCATTTTTCTCCACTATGGCCTGTGACTAGTTCCGTGTCATTTTGCCAGAACGCCTTGCAAATTATTCAAAAACAGGTTTAGAAGTCCAATGTACGCCAACGAACCTTTTCATTGTAGGTAGCATTGATCCATTCTATTGCCTCCATCACGGCTTCTTTTTCCCCGGACACCACGATCTCGTCCTTCATGGCACTCTGCGGCGGGATGTGGATCTTGGCCCCGGTATGAGCCTTGATCTCCTTGACAAAAGGGTGGTAGACGCGAGGAATGCTCAGACGCTCAAAGGCAAGCTTGGCCTAGAGACGTCAAGGGATCAAAACCAACAATGTTTAGAGGAAAACAGTCAATAGGAAGTCACAGATTCATATCTTTTAAACATTTAAGCAATGACTGACTTTCATTGAGTTTATAAATGAAGGAAAAGGCAGCGTCAGGTTGAACATTCTTTCGCACTTTAGCTTAAAATTCAGGTTTAGAAATGAGAGCAACAATGTACCTGTTCTTCCGAGATGAGTTGGATCTCGTGGCGAGCCCCTTCGATCCCTTCCCGAGGCCCGACGATGTGGATCAACTCCGAGGAGTCGTTGGGGTTGGGGATGTTGATCTTGGTGGCTGTCAGGTTCTCTAGCTCCCTCAGCTTGGTGCCGCTTTTACCGATGATGAAACGGTGATGCTCCTTAGGGATCGGGATGTTCATGTTGGCCTGCAGAAAAGAAGCACAATACAGTTTGAATGTACATGTACAAATTTCAAAACACGCGGTACGTACAAACGAACAGCATACATCAATACATGTGTCTGTAAAAAGAGCACTGGGTATAGTGCAAACCTCCGCTCAATCCAACAAAAGGAAGACAAAAACTTATCCAGGTCAATCTGAAAATGTTATAGAATAATCCTTGACCCATAAGCTATCTAGCCACAAAGTTTTTAAAAATCCTCCAGTAGTTTTTCCATAATCCTACTAACAGACAGACATACACAGACAGACGTACACACAAGGGTGAATACATTACCCCCCCCCCCCCCCCCCCCCCCTCCAAATCGAAGCTGGGCAGAGGTAAAAATAGTCAGATTAAAAGTAAGAATACTTAGAAGCCCGATGTGACAAAATACAGTAGGAGCAAAAGAGGTTAGGAGTTACCTGGGTCTGGAGTTTGTTGAGGACCTCCCTGCGAGCTGCCATGACCGACTCCTGCTTACCGGTCACCACAATGGTCAGGCTTTGGTCCTTAGCCAGACTCATCTCAATTGAAGCTCCTGCACAACAAAATCAACAAAATATTAGTGATGGGATTTTTGAGTATAAAACACCATTGGTAATTGCTTGACTTTTCAGGAATGGTTGGATTTTTTTTTTTTTGGGGGGGGTGGGAAAATAGTTTAATTATGTTGAAATTCATAAAAATACATTTTTAAGCCAGGATTTTAAACCACAAAGTGAAACTAATTTTGTAGACATTAAAACAAAAGGAAATATACAACATTTGTTTTTGCTGTAATTTTCATAAATGGATGAATTTGGGAGGTTAGTATATTTCACTATCTTGTATGAAGGTTTGTGTTTGTAGATTCTGGAAAAAAAATAAGAAAACAAATATATTTCTTGTCTCGTTCCCTGACCAAACCATTCTGTTTCAGGGCAGTTTCACGGGAAAGGTTGCAAAAAAGTCTCACGGGGGGTCAAAAATGAAACTTGTTGTATCGCTAAAACATGGTTATTTGTTGAAAGTACATACATAAAGGTACTAGAAAATGTGAATGGCAAAGCTGAAACATTTTTTCGTTTTAATTTTAAGACACTTTACACTTTGCAGACTATAGAATTGGTGAAATGGAGGTAGGTATCATAAACTGCTAATTCCACATCTCAAACAGGCTTGGAGTTGCTTTAAAATGATTGAAAGTCATTACAGTAGTCATGTCTTGAATAATAATGCACTCTAGGCTACGAAAAATGACATGTAATTTCATATATTGACGGAAAATTCAGTTTTATAACTTGTTTTCCTTGAAACACAAACTTTCATTTCTGTTTTACAGGAAACCATGCAGCCTGCTGATTTTTTGCACTTTTGTCCAAGGGCTGTATGCATGGTAGAACAATTGGCAAAGAAATTGCATTGATAGTGTGCTGCGTTATAGAGTTACCATGGTCTTTATCATGGCTATGAAAAGGGTTCATTGTGTTCAGGAAAGGACAATTTTAACTACATTCGGTCTAAAATTTGATCTTATGAGAATGAACTTTACAAGAAATATAACCGAGTGGCAATAGAGTAGCAATATAATGACATGAACATAGTTTGTTAAGAAAATTCAATAAAACTGATAAAATATGTTTGATATATACAGCGTGCATGATGTGTTACTACAATGTATGTACAATGTACATTGTACATGTACACCAACATACTACATGTAGGTAAAGCATGTTAGAGTAACTTATTTATTTGTAAAAGTGTTATTTAGGTGTTTTTGGTTTTTTTAGAGTTGGGAGGTAAATACATTTGTGAGGCAGATCAGTTTGTATCTTGTTAATGCTGCAACTAACTGCTGTGTTACGTTCAGGAAAGGACACAATATTTAACAAGTTCTACATGTAGCATAGCACCGTGCATTTCCTACATGACAATAAAGTAAACTAAAGTAATGTCCATCACTTTAAATGATTAATAATCATTGCTGGTGAAAATAACTTTAAATTGAGACATTGATACACGTACAGTGTATGCCCCAACAAGAAATGCTTAGATAATTAAACTATTATCCAGTGAACTTTATTCAGTCAGCATGGTGCTTTCTACAAAATGGGGTCTAAGGAATAGGCACATCACGCCCAAAACAGTTTGAAGTATTTGTACACTTGTATGCACGGAGGAAGGTTCATGTGTATCTGTACTTGTTCCTTGTTAAATGTTTTAAACATGTTCAGGAAAGGACACAATTTTTAACAATGATCAATATACAAGTTTTTCAGTGACAATTTCAATAAAAGAATACCAATCTTGACAAATTTACTGTTTTACCCAAAATTCTGATAAAATTACTTCAGAAGTTTTTGGTTAAATACATATATCATTTTCATTTATGTTCAGGAAAGGACACACATTTTAACAATATTCAACATGGTCCTATGTACTTTAACAGAAAATAGCAACCCTCGCAAACTAACCGTGTGTGTCACAAAGCTCTGATACATAGGTAAAACTAATGAAATGGCTGGACACACAGAAAGAACTGTTAAAAGAGTGTCTAACAGATGTTGCTCAACTCGTTAAAAAAAAAGTGTCCTTTCCTGAACAGTTTAATACACAGAACTAGACTAAAACAGTAAATTATAATTAAATTGACTCAAACTAATGCATGTATTTTGTGAAAGTGATGATATGAAACTGTAGATCAGCCAATTCCTGACAAATATTGGATTTAAGTGTGACTTGTAAAGATAAGTGTATATGCACATGTGTACTCGTATTGTGTGTAAACACGAGTGAGTAAATGACCTGTAAGAACAAAACACTAACACTTTCTGGCCATAGTTGGTTTTAATTTTAAAACATAAACTCTACAGACAATATAAGCATATACTTCATCAAATTTAAGCAACAATGGCTTTTGCAAGTACTCTGTTAAACTATATGTTCAGGAAAGGACAATGCAGTTTAACGACAATGTCACAACAGCAAGCAGGGTTCGAGTCTGAATCTTTGTATAGTCTGTTAAATCAAGTAAGTCTACCCCTAGGTACATGTTTATGTCAAACAAGTTTTATCTCTGACTTCATGTAAAAAAGGGGAGGCCATGTTCAGGAAAGGACATTTTTAACGAACATTTGCGTGGCATATGCGACTGCTGCTTTATCAAATTTACTTGTGATTTCCCAATTCCAATATTTTCATATTTTATTACTGGAGTATGTAGCATCATTTTGACAGGCAATAAGTTGTGTTTCCTTTCTTTTCATTCTAGAAAAAATATCATGTTCAGGAAAGGACATTTTGAAAAAACCTTTAACGAACAAATCAACGTCTCACTCAAAATAGCATAACAAAAAAACGAGTTGGCCCAGCCTAATAAAATCTGGTGTACAGATTTTGGGGACATACTTCTATGTCCTTGCAAGTCTGGGTGGTTCCTGTGGCATTTAATTTTTATTTCTCATCAATTGCAGTTCCAAGAAAATTTGAATGAGACTCCAAATCTTGTGTTTTAGCACTCATGTGAGCTTATAATTTGAGAATCGTAATACGTAAAAATGTGAAATTATTTTTGGAGACTCCTACAACATAGAGGTCCTTGTAGGACAAAAACCAGCAAATTCCCACAAAGTCTTCTTGTGAAATAAAGCATCGATTACCTATTTTTCATTTTGCAACCTTTCCCGTGAAACTGCCCTTCAACGCTGGTCAGCCAACAAGTATTAAAAATTGACACAAAAATACCACTTTACTTGAAAATGTGAGCACGAGAACACCAGGATCCATTATTTTACAGGATGGCTTTAGACTGTCATTTACTAACAGTCAGGTAGGATATTATATATTTATTTGGGGGTTTTGTTTTTATGTTTGCAAATGTTGTATGTTCCCTTCAATTTGGCACTTAATATCTGACCTGTGTGCTTCATGATCTCGACACAGATTCTGCCTGACTGGGAATCGGTTTCCCCGAAGCCTTGGTTCATCTCCTTGTAACGTCGCTCCTCTAAAGGCACATAAAAAACCTGTTCACAAGAAAAAAAACACCCAAACAAACAGGTGTTTACTATTTACCATAGAGCTATACGGGGAGTCAGGTTCATGCGGGAGAGTCATAATAATTTGGGGGATTTCAGGGCATAGTGTCCATTTAAATACTTGTTATACACACACACACAAACAAATTACAAATTGGCTAATATATCCCAACTTGAAAAATGAATAGGTATGGGAATTTTCATGGCGGATTATAAATCCCCAATGCACAGGTACCAATTATAATAAATGTAAAAATGCCAGGCACAATACAAAAACCTGTTACAATAAGCCATTATCTTCCTGAGCTGATTGTTAAAGTGACCTTCGATATTAAGAATTTGTTCTTTATCACACTAGGCTATTGCATTACGCAAGGCACAATGCAATGCAGGCTGACAAAGGCCACATACTCAATGACAGGAAGTACATAGTTTGTACTGCAGACCAATGTATGACCATCCTCAACAAAAACATATACGTACTGGTACATGTGGGGGTGTAAACAGGTTTGGATATCACAATAGAGACTAAGGCAAACAAAATTAAAAAAATTAAAATAAGCAGTGGACATTCCATAATTGTATTGCCAACTATTATCTGTATCATATGTGACCGTCCACGACAAAAGGGCTGTAAAATAGGCATCTTGACGTTTTGAGATATTTGGAAAAATGAAATCTACAAGAAATAACCTTTAAAATGATGTATTACAAGACATAGTTGGTATTTATGGTTAGCTACAATAAGTAACACTAAATATGAACATTCTTAGTTTTTTGTTTTTTTTCACATATTTTAATGGTTCTTTTCTCAAAATAAGCTCTGGCGACTTTACGGCTCATTTGTCGTGGATGGGCACATATAGTTGGCAAAGCATTCCAAGGGAAACATCACACCAAATTGTAGAAGAGGTTGAAGAAATTACAGTTTTAGTGGTAAGAGAAAAATCACAGAATGATATTCTTGGGAAAACCACAAAATCAGGCAAGGACAGAAAACCCAATCCACATTAACCCTAACCCCGCCAAATCCAGCACAGTCCATCTATGGTGACTGCTTGACCTTGCTGGACTCTGCACACAAGTCAATGTGACAAACTATGCAATCTGTTGCGTCTGGCAGGGTTTCTAGCCAAAATACCCTGGAGGGTTAGGGTTATTGCCTAGGCCGGGGTTCGAACCCGGGTCAAAGCAGTGAAATCAATCTCGAGGTTGACAAAGGGTTTACGCAGGGTTGAAAATTTGGCCCGAGTGTGAAACGTTGCTGTTTTGAACCTTACGTCAACCAGGTGTCAACACTGAGATTTGTGACTTCTCAATATTAATGGTCTTCATTCCTAAATATTAACCCTAACTCCCTCACCATTGTTATTGAACAATACAATTCCTTCAAAATCCTCCAACTTCCTTTGTTGTGTAAGGAGTTAGGGTTAATGAATCAAGCTTTTACAAATCAAGCGAGCGACATGCCATCTAACCTGAGTTATAATGGAAGACTTAACAGCCATCTTGGCGTAGGATTTCTGGCCGATGTTGCACTGCATGGCGCCTGGCATCATACCGTCGCTGTTACTCATACCATTAGCGGCGGTTGCCAGGGGCGGGAACACCTCATCGTAGGTGGGCGGCTCGTAGGCCTCGTCGTCCATGCTGACCACGAGGGAGCTGTGGGCGTTGGCCGCAGGGTCTCCCATGGCGCCCGGCTCCAGGCCAAAGCCAGGCGGGGGAAGGGTAACTGCTGATGTATCCGTATTCATTGTCTTGGCCGTAATCAAGTCAAACAGCACCACCAACTCTGCATTAAAAAAACAAAAACATGTGTTTATCACTGTAGAAATTTTGCATTTATAAAAATTATATGGGTTAACAACAAAAATTGTTTTTTGGCGAGTGCCAAGATATCATATGAAAATGTTTTTAGAAGAAAACCAACCAAGTACTGAAGTAGAAAGTAACGCATTTTGGCAGCCATGTTGATACAAATCTCCCAATTTTTCCACAAATTTCAATGCAAGTTCAGATCATTATTCAATTAAATAATTAAATTAAATAGGGAAACTGACTTATACATATGTAAATTTGAATTTTAAAGTGAACAAAGAAATTGATTGATTCATGATAAAGTTAATGCATGTGATGTCACACGCGCTACGCGTACGCGCTAATCGCACGTACAACCGGGCGGAGCGGTGAGGTCAAACACACTTTGTTTGACCTCACCGCTCCGCATAGTTGTACGTGCGATTAGCGCGTACGCGTAGCGCGCGTGACGTCAATGCAACCCCTTTATTCATCCATTTTAAAAAATGGTTTAAAAAACCATAAAAACAAAGTCCAAAATATAAAAAAACGTAAAACTTTGACTGAAATAAACTTGAAAGTCATCAAAAGAGTACCAAAAACCGGAATAAAACAAAAACAAAAAGATGAACATTATTATTGGGAGACCTTTTTATTAAATAAAAAGGTATCCCAATAAATATTGTCACTTTATCGGAGGTACCGAGTCGGTAAGGTGCCGAATTAGTCAGGTGTCGACTTGGTTTTTACCGTCACGAATTGCCATGTATCACGCCACGTCCACAAATATCATGTGCACCCGAACCCAAAACCGCAAACTGAAACTGCGCAGCCGGCCAACATGGCAAAACTGCGAAGTTAAATTCGTTAGTTTCAGACAAAACAAATCCAAACTTACACAAGTGGATGCTGCTTTCCGGTAAATCCGTCCTGTAATTACAATTTATGCCGTTTCCACTCCAGTGTGTCTGTTTTTCACAGTCCACAGAGGAGAAAAATTAACAATTATCTCGTAATTATGTCGCAGACAAGAAAAGTTTGGACCGACCGCAAACGTCGTCGCACTTGTTCGTACGTGGCATATGCAGCGCAGACGATGTGGCACAGATAATATCATTCCGCTGGAACAACCTGTAAGACTGCGTTTGATTGGGCAAAACACCACGGTTGTATTTTTTCTGCCGAATAAGATGTACGGTTGTATTACGTCTCGCCAATGAATAAAATTACCATGTGTGTGATTTCACCTAGAAATATCAAATTAAATTCTTTTTCTCATGTCCAGAGAAAAAATGGCGAACTAAGGGGGTATTTTTTTGGAAGAAGTAATATTTGGAGGGTTTATTGATGACAAACTCTCCAAACCAATTATCATAAAAGGTCATGGACGTAATGCAGCTAGCTGCAACGTACGCTCGTGACGTAAGAGGTTTAGTCTCTTCTCGGGTACGGGTACGGGTACGGATCACTGACCTCTGTACGGATGCACATCTCTCGGCTCCTTCATGCTTTAACGTATAGCCTTTACAAAACGACGAAACAGAAGTCAAGGACAGCCGTTCTTTATAATTCTTCATATTATTTGTATGTAGCTGAGTTGCCATTGTTTGTTTTTTATGAATATAAGAATTCACGCACAATGAACCGCTACACGGGTCAATTTTATTCGGGCGCGATAGACCTTTCACCCTAATAATATGTTAATTTATGTAAATGACCCGTGAGTCAGAAGTTGCCGGGATGGTGCATGGTACCACCTTTCTCTACGGTACTCAGAATCACAAAGGTATGTTTTTCCAATCACGCGGAAAAAGGAGCCTTGCTAATTTCCTTTGACATCGTGCGCGCGCACGAATGATGCAGCGTGGCAGCAGCTAGCAGACCACGTGTGTTTTGTACATGTATAGAACGTACACATTGCTACACAAAAATGTCTACACAATATTAATGCAGTAGTACATTGTAATTTGTAAAAAACCTGCAACAGAGTGCTACACGCGGAAGGAAAGTGGAACACAAATACAATGAATATTTCCTTAAAACACGTAAATTGAGCAATATTCTAATGATGTATGAAAACTATTTGACATCCCTTTTTGGAATAAACTCACACTTTTGCTCATGAATATGGAAATTAGTGTTGGCTTAAAAAAAAAAGGGGGAGCCAAAAGTTTTAAATGGCAAAATGAAAATTGAAAATAAGGTCAAAATGGAACACAAATGCGCATTTTGTATTGTATGACTATTAATATTATTATGGGGTAAAATGCACTTGTCTTGTGTACATGTACATGTACATGAATTTATTATATGGCAGTTCCTATGTAGATTGAAGATGGCAATCTTCACCCCCGCCCCCTTCACAACTCAAGTACATTTTCAGGTCAGGACACCACGATGGTAATTTATTCCATGATTGATTTTCCCTCTCCGATGGCAGTTGTACGCCTAGCTCCAGGGCCCGGGTAGACCAGTACCGGGCCAGTCACACCGTACGTCGGCATGCTAATCATCCACGGCCACGCCGAAGCTGTTTGCATTAGATGGGCCCACTCGCCTCTGATCACGCCGTCGTTGTGAATCTAGCCACACTACTATACTGGCTTGCCTTGTCACGCGGACAGGTTGTTCGTTTCAGTCAGTGATGATTTATATTGGGAAACCATTGGAAACTATTGAATGAACACAGTATGTAAGTATTAATCGCACTATTGCACTAAAGTAATTGTTGTTATCTCACAATATTCAGTTTGTCTGTCAATTAATGATTGCACCGATCATCCGAGTAATGTACAATGTAATTACAATATTCATGGAGCAATAATAAACTAGTAATGCTCCATGGTATAATCCTTTTATTCCTCCATTGTATAATGGATGGATTTTGTTTTCGATTTGTTTGAGGCATTCCGGCAAAAATGGAAACTGGGCAGCTAGAGTTGAGTAGAGATGTTGACTAAATGATTTGCGGGTATTTAGGAAATTTAATTCTCATGACATGACAGCTGTAATTTGTTGCATGGACATTTCGTTACCAAGACTTTGACTATTAATTTGTTGTCCCAATAATAAACTCTGAAAAAAGAAAAAATCTTATTGAATATTTTTCATAACTGTCTGTATTTAATATACATGTACACTCGCATTGTAAATCACACAATTAAGGGCTTGGGTGCAGGAGTACTGCAACTGTAGTTCCAAGAACTTGGTTGAGAATGGAGCACAAGTGTTGTGAGTACATCAATTGCCAAGTGGGGTTTTATTAATATTATGATGTTGTGAACATGGGTGAGTATCAATGAAAACGTACTGTTGTCCTTATTTATTTTGAAAAATTTTATCCTACAATTTCCAAATCCCCTCAGATACTTGATAGTAAATTTTTTTCCAGATGTTGTCGTCTAAATCCTATTTTTGTCCTGTTTGGGAAAAAAAATGATCTTACTTTTCTGTGAAACCTAAGGTCTGACATTTTAGTGGATTAGAATCCAATGCTGTGGCATCTCAGCCTGGGGCTGCATAGGTACATGTCGATCAGTACTGCAAAATATATTCACTTCTTTAACAGTAACTGTAGCAGGTATATGTCAAAATCTGTTAACATGTTTTTAACAAACGTGCACGTGTTGACTTGTGCAAAATGCCTAGAAGGCAAAAAACTGCAGTTGGATATCAGCTATCCCCCCCCCCCCCCCTCTCTCCTCCCCCACATGTAGAAGAAAAATGTGATTAGTCAAACGCTGCATTGCAAAAAATTTCAATTGCAAAAATGTTTCATTGCAAAAATGTTTGCAAAAGTAAAGGCGTGTTTATACTTTATGCGAAAAGCGATGCAAATGTTGACATCACAAAGCATTTGCTGCAGAAATTCACCGGAGCTAAAATGTGTTCAACTTTTGTGAATTTGACGTGCGAAAAATCCCTGTGTTGGCCTTTGTGTCGGGCTTAAGTGATAGCAAAGGAGTTCTGACGGCACTTTTTATTAAGAATTTTAAAGATGGGTTGTCCGTGCTTTCTCAAAATTTTGATTTTCTTTTCAAAATGAATTTTGAAAGAAGACCATTATTTGTATGCGAATAAAAATAATTGTTGTTGTTGCCTTGGCAGCCTTTACACATTGTTAGCAAGTTTTGTTTTGTTTTGCGCCAATTGAGTTTTTTAGAAGCGGGATGTTCCTAATTCAAAATATATATTTAATTAATTAAATAATTTATCTTTTTTTGTAAGATGTCTCATTCAAAACCTTATAGGAAATAATGTTTTTCAATTTTCAATTCAATTTTGGAATTTTTTTTCAGGGTACAACCCCCAAAGCACGGACACACTAACTTGAAGCTAAAATAGGATTCCATTTCATGTGTGATTTAGAGGTCTACACCTAAATCCAACATCGGGATCATCACGTTTCCATGTTTGTCTGTCAGTCGGGTATTTTCAAGCCTGATCATCCTGCTGTCGACAAGAAGTAATCAGGCGATTTAATCAGATTCTAGCGGATAGAACGTTGGTAACCCAAGCGATAGAGCGGAAGGTTTCAGCTGAGGCATAGGGCATTGAGTCTTCCTCTTGAGAATATTGTGAAGGCAGCGTCTTACTATCCTTGTACAGGAAAAGCTAGTTGCCTACATGATGTACAGCTAGTCTTTTAAAATTTATTTTAATCACGATGACGTCATCAGGTGTCATGTGACTCTACATGTGACGTCACATTAAAGGTTTACTTTTTTAATACCCTCTATCTCTGGAAGTACATGTACAGGTTCGATTGTGCTCAAACTTGGTTTACAGGTATTCCGGAAAGTGTTATAGACGAAAATTAAGGCGACGTTATGATGACGTCATCGGGTGTCATGCGACGTCACATTAAAGGTGCAGTTTTCCCTGTAGGATTTGTACACGGTTTTTTTTTACCAATATATCCTTGGCACTTGTGTAAATCCGATCGACTTCAGACTTGGCACACACTTGGACCACCACCCACATATTGAAAGTGATTTTAGACACCCGAAACAGCTCTGTGTTTGTCCACAAACACATTTCTAGTTTTTATTATTTATACTGCATGGGTAGCCCATTCAGTAGAATCCACTGTTCCCCCATGGGGCCCAGTGAGAGAAGACAGTGTGAAGAAATAACAGTTTTTAGAGGTGGGAGGAAAACCCTAGAAGAATATTCTGAGGGGAAAACCCCAATCCACATGGCCCAGGTTGGATTCGAACCCGGGTCACAGTGGTGGAAGGCGAGGAAAGAACCGCTACGCCAACCTGACTCCCCTGATATCAGGCATTGCTTTTGGTCCACTGATCCGCGATCCTTTCCGCACTGTATACAAAAATCTCCACGTTCTCCTCGGACCAAAACCCACAGGGATTTAGGGTTAAATCCTGATAATTATAATTTGGAGATGGCATTCTCGTTTAAAATCATCAGGCTCGTCTTGAATTTAGAATACCAATCAGTCAATCGCATCCAATTCTCGTTCAACTTGTGATGTTTTTGAGATACTAGAGTGGACTTTGTTTCAACACTCTCATGACGACATACGAGTGCTTTGTCAAACAAAATGCTTTTAGAGTCTGGGCCATCTTGTTTGACTTCTTTTAACCGGTATGTACACATCCTGTGCACATGTCAAGTACGTGTACATACGTTACACAATGTACAATACTACACATCCGCACTCACAACAGAGTATTCAAAATCTGTACGTGTATCTCGATCATTCCATGAGAAATTTGCATCATAAGAGTTGTGCTTGGGAAAATCTGTACCCATACCGCGTTTACCTTATAAAGTTGAAGTCAGTGTGAATGGGAATTTTATTTTTTATTTATTTTTTTTTTTTGGGGGGGGGAATTGTCGCGCTGTGAATTCGCAAAAGTTGAACACAATTCAACGCTAGCAATTTTTGCAGCAAATATTTTGTGATAGTTAGGCCTATGAAGTATAAACACTTTGCATTTGCATGAAGTATGAATTGACATTTACAGTGTAATTTATTTGTTTCAATGTTGTTTTTTTCACAAACTTCTTTGAAATGTATGTTTGACAAGCCGAGGAAAGTATGGCTCATTGTCTTAGCCGCAGGGCCCATGTGCCTCTTAAGTGTTAATAACACAACAGTGAAATTGTTTTGTTTTACTTAGATTTAATACAATGTACAATTGTACATATAATGTATAATGTTTTGCAGTTTTCATCTAACCCTCTCTAAAAGCTTACACTGATTAATGTAGTCCATCAAAGTTAATTTGCATGCAGATGAGCTTTCACATGGAATTTTATCAAGGAATTAGATCTTTACAGCATGCCTGTTGACCTATCTCCCAAATCTTCAGAATTGTCGAAGATTCGCTAAGTTACTGTTCAAATGTCAGCAAGGTACGTCAGTGTAATACCCGTGCAGCATCTCTTGGCTGATCTTGTAAACCTCGCCGGGATCTAAGAAATTTGCTTTTAAAAATTGGTGGATCTAGTTACACATTGAATGAATTACAAGAAAATATACAAGAGCCCGTATATTGGCTTTGCTGGAACAGATCCTCATTTATTTGAGGCTCGTAAGATTTGCCCGTCGTCGTCGTCGGATGGCGGCACTCAAGACCTCGCAGGTAGTGTTACAGATAATTAACTTGTTTACTACAAAGTACAAACTGACTCCCGTGTGGGCATCGCTGTCGCAAAGACCAAACGTCTAAGATCTGTGATCACTTCCTTTTTGACCGATTGGTCCATTGGCAGGGATTTAAGGTGGTTGCAGAAAGGGGTGTTGTCAGGGAAAGGGGGGGTGGTGGTTTAGACAACCATCCACTCTTAGATTTGTGTGCAATCTCCATGCGTAATCCACTGGTTATTACTTATTAGACAAGGTTCACCAGGCTAGCCATGGCTCTACAGGTGAGGAATTTCATCAGAAAGGATTTTCTTCGCAAAAACAGGAAGTTCTTGTGATTATAGCATATGGCGCAGGAAATATTGCAGGTGGAACTAAAGTGTACATTTCTCCAGTGTCGAATTGCATCGAGGAAGATATATTGCATATTTGTTTTGTGAGCCCATCTTCTCTGCAACATGTATGTATCTCGCAATAAATCAACTGTCTCCATTATCATACCCTTTGATTTTGTTAGTATTAACCTTTTAGATTTTATGCATGGGCTAGAATTATAATGGCGCTTCAGTGATGTGATCATAATTCATAAATCCAGCGGAAAAGAAGACAGCTTTTTTTTTGCTTGTTTCTTTACGGATATGCCTTAGGGTTCTTGATGAGGAATACCATATGCCTGCGCCAAAATAACTCCGGCAAATTCAATTACGGCTTTGGTGATGAGCCTTCCAAAGAACAATTTGATTTGTGGAGGGGAGGGTTGTGCTAATAAACAACACGCTCCAATTACGGAGTGCATACATACATGTACGTGGTCGTCATATGATTAGCTGGCAGTTGAAGGAAAGAGTAGAGATCGAATACACCCGAAAACACAACGGCTAAAAAAAAATATATTTACCCGGTTATCAGATGCAAGGTGATATCCACTACGATCAGGTAAGGCAAGTATGAAAATAGCTACACATATCAACAAATTATTGATTCTGGGGAAAGTTGACAGTACCAGTAGATAGTTTGGTCGACTTTAGCATAAAAAAAAGATGATTGCTTAACAATTTTATTATTATTTTTTTAAGAAATCATCTTACAGAATTTGCATTTAATTGCTTACCCATGTACATGTACCTTGTGCGTTTATGTAAATTGTTGCGTGTACGTATGTCATACGTACCAAAATTGGTGACTACCAGTAATTTGTCTACATTGAAATTATATTAATTTCCAGTTTGATTGGATTTTCATGATAAATACAGAAATTTAGTCGCGTTAGTTCTTGAAGAAAAACCAAACACTATACTTGGTTTTTGATTGTGTAGCATATTTTGGCTGTAGATAAAAATATTCTCAAACAATTTAGTTCAAAATGAAACTATTTACAACATCAAGGATAACGCCATATTATGTAGGCAATACTACAGTTTATTCTGAACAAATATATAAAAGTAAAAAGCAGCTATTATAAAAAGTAAAGACATTGTTCTGGTAACAAAAGGAGTATGAATTGCATTTGCAGAGAAATTGGGCACAATTATTTGAGTGTATTTATAGAGGGAAACATTGATCAAATTAGACAAAACCACAGGAGTTTGAAAGATGTTTTGTTTAAATCCTTTGTAGCAATCGTTACATAACATTGTTTGACTCTAATTAGCAAAGTGACCAATAACTATAAATACAATTTACAACATATTTCTTGTAGCTGATTTTCCTTTATAATAATATTAATTACACCAGAAACAATAACACCAAAAATTTGACTTACATTTGCATTGTTTAAAAAAACATCCTAAAACAGTATAATTAATATGCCTGAAACCGTGGTATTTCCAATGAATGATGAACGATAGTTGGAAGACTTAAAGACAGTTACTCTTTCTAAATGGAAGATTACATTTAAAGTTCAAAGCAAGAACGCATACAAAAACAGAGGATTTACATGCACGAGTATATTATTGAGATATCGAACATGCATCCCTAGTCTATCAAGGTAATAGTATTTTGAAATTGGTCATTTATCTCATTGCTTTGAGAATTTATCTGCATATATTTCATATTCTGTGTGGATACATTGATGTTTGTAGGTACATTAGTCTAGTGTATTAATTGGTACCATGGATTCTGCATCAAAATATAAGAGTAAATATAATTTTTAATTCTAATTCCTCAACCCATAATTATATTTCAGGTATTTAAATATGGTTAAATGTTGCATAATGGTTATAAAACTTTGCCATGTATGGAGAAAACCCAGCACCAAGTGTTTATATAGACGTATTGTTTAATCTGGTAAGTTACTTTGTTACTTATTTTTGAAGAAAAGAAATTTTACACTATGATGCGACTGTTAATTGAGGTTTTTATTATCTTATAATTATATAACAATTTGTTGCAGTCATAGAGAGAAAAAATCTTTAAATTTACACAAATTATCCGAGTTGTCTAAAAAAATATATATATGAAAGAAAATTCTGACTCATTCGTGCCCCAAAAATATAATGAGAATTTGATTAGGTCAAATAAACCTGAAAGTAATTTCAAATCTTCTACATCTATCACTTAGTGGCCAAGGAGATTACAGATTAGGAGTTGTCTGAATAATTAAGTAGATATCATCGGAAATCGGCTCTGTCATGTACATGTGCTTACACTTTCTTCTGTGATTTTGAGATAATAATGGTCATCAGTTGTAATTAAAGACACATTTACTTGCATCAGCAGACCTGTACGTAATAAGTACCTTGTCTAGAAATTGCCGGACTTATAAGGCTTGGATCGGAAGAGCTGATAGAGAGACCAACTGGTTATCAGAAGATGAAACTGCAACGACAAAAAATAAGTTAAGCGGCTGTTATTACAGTGACCTAATGCATTTACTTTCTTTCTTTGTTGATTAACAGGTTTGCGCCGGGATTATTTGGACATTGACCGGGTTCATCAGGCTGGCCGGCATCTGTGGGTAGCACACCCTGATATTTTGTTGGGCCTCGCTCGCTGTGAGCTAGTTGCTGACAGATATTTCTGGCCTTGCTCGTGACATGTTTATCCGTCATTCGTTTTGAATTGCGGAAAAACTTTGCGTGTATACTCGTCCTCCGACGCAAATTTGTTGAATATAATGTCTTGCGGTATTTAAGACTGTCGAGCAGGAATGTAGTCAAGTTCATAAAAAGTCCCTGCAAGTCCATCACAAGTCCTCCAGTTCCAACTCAAATCACAAGCTATTCAAATTGAGCTTTGACAAAAGCATTCCTTTGTCATTGTTCAACCAGTTACTTGTGACTGGACTTGTGAAAGGACTTGTGAAAGGACTTGTGACTGGACTTGTGACTGGACTTGCGCAAGGACCTGCGCAAGGACTCGAATACAACTCTGCTGTCGAGCAAACAATTGATAATACTCACGTTCCAGACAGCGCGAACGGCGAACCAGATGATCAGGAAGAGGAAATAAGGATGATTGCCGAATCCCTGAAAACAAATACAAAATTATTACGATCATTAATTCATTAATTCAGGACAACACAAGACAGTGTACATGTAATACACAATGGTGACGAGCCTAAATATAATTTAACTACTCGTGTAGTATCATACCCCAAGCTGGTTACTGGCGATAAAGCCCAGGTACACCACATAGCCAAACTCTATCACTGTCCCAATGGCAAGGATGACGCTGAAAAAAGCCGCGGATCCTGCGTTGTACTGTAATGGAACCAACCGAACAAACAAAAGATGCATTCAATACAATATTCATGTGCTACATAACCTCAGGGGCCAATTTCATAGAGCTGCTAAGCACTAAAAGGTCTTGTTCATTAAAAACAGGTTACCAGCCAAAATTTTACGTGTTTTTCAGTTAAGCAAACAACCAGCTGATTATCAATCAAAAACAATAAAGATCACGTACAAATTTGGTCTCAGTGTAACCTTGTTTACTCAAGTAGTATTTTGTAGTATTAAGTAATGTTGGGGTTAATTAATTAACCCTAACGCTCCTCAGTCCTCAAAAATCCTCATTGCAGTTTGAGGATTTGAGGATTGAGGCTGTATGGGTTTTTTTTTAAATGAGGATTTTTGAGGATTAAGGCACAATGTTGTTTCACAATGTTTCAAGTGTGGAGGATTTTTGAGGATTGAGGCTGAATGGGGTTTTTAAAAAATGAGGATTTTGGAGGAATGAGGCTGAATGGGGTTTTCAAAAAATCATAATGAGGATTTTGGAGGATTTACTTTTTTCAATTCCCAGAATCCTCATTGCAGTTTTGGAGGATTAAAAAAAATGAGGATTTGGGAGAATTGAGGCACATGATGTTGTTTCAAGTGTGGAGGATTTTTGAGGATTGAGGCTAGTAAATGGGGTTTAAAAAAAATGAGTTTTTTTTTAAAAATGAGGATTTTGGAGGATTGAGGATGGTTGCTAGCAAAAAGGGCCTAGGGGGGGTTAGGGTTAATGATTGAATTGATGGTTTCAGACTTACACAAAATGCTCCAATGAACATGATAATGGCGCCCAGAATCATGACAACTCCGTTGATACCAATCACAACGTAGGTGAAAATCACGGTGGCTGTAACCAAAATCAAAATCACAGTATTAATCTGAATCACCTCCAAATCACAATTTGTTAGCCATGGGCAGTTCGGTAAAATACAACGCATGTCCGACAACGTACATGTACACGTACAAGGTAGGATACACCATTTACAGATATCAACAATGACTACTAAATTATAAAGAAACATCTTACTCATTAAAGCGCTATATAAAAACTAACATTAAATTGTTGAAGGATTTGTTTAAGGAGTGAACCGATCTATGACTTACCGGACTCATGTTGTTGCGAAGCAAAATCTGCGCCCCGTTGTAGTAGTTCCAAGAGTCCCCATACGTACAGAAGGGCACTGGCTGCAGATACTAACTAAAATCAAATTAAAATCAAATCAAATTAAAACTAAATCAAATTAAAAATAAAATCCAAATTAAAATTAAAATAAAAATCAAAATTAAAATCAAAATTAAAATCAAAATCAAAATCAAAATCAAAATCAAAATCAAATCCAAAACCAAATCAAAACCAAAACCAAATCAAATCAAAACCAACTTGGTTGTGATTTATAATATAATTTGTTTCAACTTTATGCCAAATTATATTTTTATTGTTTTTCCTCTAGTGATTGTGATGGTAAGAAAGATTGGTAAAAAAATGTTAAATTTTGTTTCAACACAAAATTGTATTCAACACAAAAAAGATTGATGTAACCTGTTCCTTTAAAACTTTCCAGTATTACAACATTACACAACAATATTAGAATCTGTTAATATTTAACACTTTACTTCTAAAACTTTCAAACAATTTGATGTATTTTCAATTGATTTTCTTCTGTCACAGCCTTGAAAATAAGCCCATGTACATTGACATTTTAGTCTTGAAACTTTTCACAGGTTCCAACAATTTGATGGTTATATTCATCAAATTTTCCTATTTTCTGTTGTGGCACACCCTAATGTATGTCCTCATTAGGCTATGACCCGCAACACGTTCTATAAGCCCAAAACCAAAAGGCATTTATTTGTCATACATTCCGATCTAAACCAAAACAAGTTCCCCTAAAATTTTGCCACTCACCAAGAACAGAATACTGGATACTAGAGCCCCTTGGCGTAGAGGCACGCAGCAGAAACAATGCTTATCCAAAATGGCCATCTTAGTCAGTGGATAAGTCTACAATCTTCAAACTTTGTTCCTCAAACTGTTCCTTAAAGTTTTAGCGAACAGTTGTGTGACGCACTTACACTGCAGAAGTCCACTGCACAATTCACAAACAGGGTGTTGTCAGAAAACTCCAGTGCCACAGGTCCTAGTCATTGGTTGAGAACTTTTCAGTTTGGGCAATGATCCGTTCATACTTATTAGCATATGAAATGAGTCTACTGAACAATAAGTTGCCAATCTCAGTATTGTAGCTTGTATGTAGGTACATGTACATGTACATATGTATACACATTGGTAATTTATGTACATTGTATGTATACATGTTTGGCACAGGGTGTAGTTTTGAGAACATTTGCAAGTTATAAAGGTTTTGCATGGGTAGAAATTAAGAATCCTTCTCCTTGATATAAAAATAAACACGTAGTGTACGTAGACACAATCCACAATATTCTGATAGTTTACTGTTTTAATTATTTCCACACAAATTTAGATGATCCTGTGAATTTTATCTTGGCAATCCACAAGAAAAACAAATATAAAAAAATATTGGAAATGAGTTAAAACAAAATTTACTTTAATGACCTTCACATCTAAATTTTCATTCCTCGCCTTCTTCCGTGAGAATGAAAATAAAAACGATGTAAAGATTTGTGTAGTCCTATACCTACATCAGATGGATTCTAGATTTTAAACAGGCTCGTTTTGATTTTTTGTTAGCAATTCTTGATTATTAATTCTTAATAAATTAATCCTTACTTTGTGTTTTTTCTAATCATCTAGGCATCGGTGGGAATCTTGATGAGCTGACTGGTTCTGCTCCGTCTTCGTTAACTCTCTTAGGGGCTGCTTGGCGGGACCTACAATGATGCTGAGACAGACAGAGGAGCTTAGCGGGAGCCTGGAGAGTCTGAACAAGCTGGACATGCATGAGAAGCTCGAGAAGCACCAGAAGAGGCGGCTGAGCTGCCCGCAGATTGCCTTCACCTCCACCCTTCGGCCGACCACGCCAACCCGCCAGAAATCACTGGTAGAGGACGTGGGCACCCAGAGGTTGGAAGAGGCTAAGGAGGAGAGTGAGGAACCGGAGGATAACGTCTTCGCGGATGCTGTTGAAGCTGTTCTCCAGGACGGGTATGGTAACAACGGGGGCTTCCAGGATGCGGAGGATTGTCGGACGCATACAGACTTCCTTCTGAGCGTCATGGAATCCCAGCAGCGGAAGCGGCGCGGCAGCTCCAAGTCGCACTGGGACGAGAGCGAGGAGGAGCAGGAGAAGATTGACGAAGACGTCGAGAACGACACGAGCAAGAGGATCCTGTGGGCTGCAGAGAACAACGAGATGGATATTGTCAAGGAGCTGCTTGCTCAGCAGGCGGTGTTAGTCAATGCCAAAGACGAGGATGATTACACGCCGCTGCACCGCGCGGCATACAACGGGCACGCGTCCATGGTGGAGCTGCTGCTGCAGCATAACGCCGACGTCAACGCCAAAACGGAGGACGGCTGGTGCCCACTTCACTGTGCTTCCCGTTGGAACAATGCCTCTGTCGTGTCGATCCTCTTGCAGAACGGCAGTGTCATCAACGCTCAGACGAATGGTGGCCAGACTGCGCTACACCTAGCTGCCTCCAATAACGAAGCCAAGGACTGCCTACAGCTGCTGCTGATGAACCGCCATATTGATCCGTCGGTCTCAAACGCAGCCAACGAGACGGCTTATGATATCGTCAAGCGAGTCGGAAGATTGTCTTATTTGTTTGAAATGACAGAGGAGAGCATGCAGCCTTCTTGCAGTTGATGGTTCATTCAGTCAAAATCTTCACTGAACATCATGTGATTTAAAGTGTCTATAAAACTAAAAAAAGTCTTACATTTCAAAGATACCTACTTAAGACAGTTCATCAATTTTCATTGAGCAAAGTGAAATAATCGACTAATTTTTACAAGTCTCAGGTTAAATTTCAGTGCTTTTCATGGAACAAATTTTAACAGCCATCAGTGACTTTGGTTTTTGGACATTGCTACAATTAATTTGAACCTTGCTATAAAACCTTGCCATGTTTCTTTTCTCATTTACATGTAAACCCTTTCTGGTTTAACAGACATTTAGAAACTAAATTGTTACAACGTGTGTGTACAATTCTATACTGGCCAGGTCGAGTAGCTTGGCCAGAAAATGTAATTCCTAGGTTTAATTTAATGTTCGTGCTTATATAGTGCTTTACATCGTATCAACGATCTCAAAGCGCTTTACAATTATTACCCCGTTCATCAGGCCCTGGACCACGCGGCAGCCGTTTATAGGCGCTCAATCGGCCTCGACCCTCACAGGTACCCATTTATTCTCCTGGGTGGAGAGAGGCAATTGTAGTTAAGTGTCTTGCCCAAGGGCACAAACACCATGTTCCTGGTCGGGTTAGAACCCAAGCACCATCGTACATGAGTCGAACACCGTAACCACTGGGCCATGACATTTCCACCTATTTACATTGCCATTCTTCAAAAAAATTTACAGAAAAATATGATACATCCTTAATACTTTCCTTTGTTTAAAAAAAGGACAGAACACCGTTTCCAGAATGACAAATTTGATCACAGAGTGTAAACAATTGTTTCTCACTCATTGAGTATCCCTAGAATGTCATGAATCGAACACTGATTTTAACTGCTAATAATCTTCCGTCACTTGATGTCCTAGATAAATTTCAATCGGATATTATACAAAAATAACATGGTTTGAGGGTGGGTAGTCGATATTAGCTCCCCGAGGTATTGGAAGTTCTGCCTCGAAACTAGTTTGTCAACATAGGGCCTTTACAAATCCTTGGCTTCGTCTTCATCTTTGGCTTAGGGTGATTTTAAGCTCTAAACTTCGGGAACTTCAGCTACATTATGGTGCCTGTTGTGCTTCAGAAACATTCAATCCGTTGATATGAACCCGAAAGTTTGAATATTTCCGTTTGCTTCTATTTCGATTTGCCTCTATTTCGATTTGCGTCTCAGTGATTTGGAATTCAGAGCCGAAGACGAAGCAAAGGTTTCAAAAACCCTCTTGGAGAAGTACATAGAAAAAAATTGTAGTTGTAAAGACTTGTTCATATGTACCTACAATTAACCTGTATCGATCGCTAAATCTTGTGATTACCGTATGTGTGTGCTGTACATTAACGTTTCAGTGTTATAAAAGATTTGAGAAATTAAAGAAATTGTCCTAACAAACCAATTAAAATAGTGCCAGATAATTTTGATGTATATTGTGATGAGTAACAAAATATTACTGCTGGGTGATTGATGCGAGTACTCATGAGTATTTTGTGATGCTACTCGTAGTACTAGTGACTTCATCTACTCGAGTACTTGTCCAGGCTCGAGTAGAGCAGGTACTCAGGAGTAGCAAATTGTGTTGACTTTGAGAAAAATAAACTACTTTGCCGTTTCTGCATAAAAGTTGCCTTTTCCCTGGATGTTATCAATTAAGCTAGCAATTAAATAATCATTTGATCCACCACACTCTCCCCAGACAAAATTTGATCCCGACAACTACATTTCTGGGACCAATTTCATAGAGCTGCTAAGCACAACAAATTTGCTTAGCACAAAAAAAGTCTTTCTCAATAAAAACAGGGGCCAATTTCACGGAGCTGCTAAGCACAAAAATTTGCTTAGCATGAAAATTTGTCCTTGGTAAAAACAAGGTTACAGACCAAATTTTCACGTGATCTTTATTGTTTTTGATTGATAATCAGCTGGTTTTTTGCTTAGCATAAAAAACACGTAGAATTTTGGCTGATAACTTGTTTTTAATGAGCAAGACGTTTTTCATGCTAAGCATATTTTTGTGCTTAGCAGCTCTATGAAATTGGCCCCTGGTAAATGACCCAAAATGTTTCATAAAAATTCACTGCTGAATGGGTTGTTAGTTTTCGTCGTATATTTACTAACGTGCATCAGTCTTTCTGCTCTTATGAGAAATTTAACTACTCGCGACTACTCAAATACTCGTGAGTAATTTTCTTACGAGTAGCAAAAAACACTACGCGCCCAGCACTGACAAAAAGTAGTCCCAGTCGTTGAAGTGCATATGAAGGGAATTTTATTTTGAATCGTTACCTTTCAAATGTTGATTGAAAAAATATTGAGGCACAGTAAACAAATTGACTACACAAAATTGTTTATTACTTTTATTTATCTCAAACAAGGCATTGATCAATACTCAAATTTGGTGGATCCACATTTACAAAAAAGAGAATTTCACACGTACAACAAATTGTATGAAACATAATTGAATGACATAACCTACATCAATGTATATAAACGTAACCAACATGAGTTAAACCAGTGAATCATATCTACTAGGAAATCTATTAGGAAATAATATTAATCACGCAAAACCCAACTAAGAAACTTTTAAAATGTTTTGAAACCCACCACAAAAAAGAAGTACATGTCTTGAGAAGTTGAGATGCATGTATAGAAAAAGGAAGACATTTTTTTTATAAAAGAGAACATTTTATTGCTAAAAGAATGCATAATATACTGCTTTCACAAAATCAAATGAAAAAATCTCGATTGAGATGAATATATCTTATGTGCCTAATCAGGGTTGTAGTCGAGTCCCTGCAAGTCCGTTCACAAGTCCTTTCGTGAAGCCAGTCACAAGTCCCTTCATAAAGGCAGTCACAAGTAACTGGTTGAACAATGACAAAGAAATGCCTTTGTCAAAGCTGATTTAAATAGCTTGTGATTTAAATTATAACTGGAGGACTTGTGATGGACTTGCAGGGACTTACAGGGACTTGCAGGGACTTGTGATGGACTCGACTACATCCCTGCTATCAATTACTTCCCCCATCCCAAAGTTCATGTGGCACCGTGGTTTATCCCAGCTTTAGCATCTCGGTTTCTGTGACGGCGTCAGCACTTTTACTTTGAACAAGCTCCTGAGCGCCCACACTTGGACCACACCAGCCGATATGATAATGACCGCCTGGGCCACGGACCAGTACAATATATAGTCGGCGTTGTTTGCCATAAAGGACTCGTCGCGCTGAGTGCCGATTCGCATTCGGAACTGCATGCGGGAGGCACGCCACATGTGCATCCACGTTCTCTGAATCGACTCCTGCCAATTAAAAAGAAAACAAAACGAAGTCGATGAAAAAGCACTTGCTCATATTGCCGTTGCGGTACTTTCCTCACCTTCCACTGATGTGACCCGGGCTCAAATCCCGACTGGGCCAACACATTGATTGGGTTTGATCAGTCACTGCCTGATGAAGCCTGATTCCGTGGGTTTTCCCCAGAATATGTTCCAGGAATTTTCCTCCCACCTTTAATGTCTTCTATATACAGGTTTCTTCAGGCTTGCGACCTATATACTGTTCCTGGGGCGCTTTCGAGGAATCCTTTGTTTCATTAAAAGAAATCATAGATAAAAAGGCAGAAGTATTTGGCAGAGTTGTCAAGTAGTGACGAGTCAATTCTTAAGTCAATCGCAAGTCAGTTTATTAGTCTCAAGTCAATTATCAAGAGAGTTAGGTTGTTCTTTTCGACATTACTTGCGTTGAAGTCAAACCAGAAAGGTAGGATTTCAAAGTAGCCAGCCTGTTTTGCAGTCGGTCATATGTCTCTTCCAGAACTGTTATATAGTTCTGGAATTAGTTTAAACCGACTATTTAGTTACTCACTGAGGCGTTGGTTAAATGTTCTTGCGTCTCCTCCTTTAGACGAAAATACTGCACGAGTTTGGATTCTTCCACCATGTCGATTGTCATGGAAACCGTCCTAGGGTGACGCCGGGAACCTTGATTGCCAAAGCAGATCGTGTAGGTTGCTGAACGAGTAAACGAAGAGCTATTTATTGCTCAGTCAACTAGTTAAGGCCTAGGAGTTATAGTTATTGCTCAATCAACTAGTTAAGGCCCAGGAGTTATAATTATTGCTCAGTCAACTAGTTAGGGCCTAGGAGTTAGTTATTGCTCAGTCAACTAGTTAAGGCCTAGAAGTTATAGTTATTGCTCATGCAGTCAACTAGTTAAGGCCTAGGAGTTATAGTTATTGCTCAGTCAACTAGTTAAAGCATAGGAGTTATAGTTATTGCTCAGTCAACTAGTTAAGGCCTACGAGTTATAGTTATTGCTCAGTCAACTAGTTAAGGCCTAGAAGTTATAGTTATTGCTCAGTCAACTAGTTAAGACCTAGGAGTTATTGCTCAGTCAACTAGTTAAGACCCAGGAGTTATAGTTATTGCTCAGTCAACTGGTTAAGGCCTAGAAGTTATAGTTATTGCCTCAGTCAACTAGTTACCAGGAGGCATAGAGGTGGATAAATGTTTTGTTATTATTAGAGGATTGCACCCTGAAAATAGATTTTCAAATTGACTAGATAATTTTCTAGCATTTAATTTGTTATGAGCTTTCAAATTAGACATCGCACACAAACATCGACCAACAGCGAGTAATTTAATAATTAAATTCAAATTAATATTAATTAAATTCAGATTCGTGGGGGGCCTAGTATGCGCATACAACTGCATGCTCAACGCCCGTCATAATTATTACCGCACGATAAATAATAAAGCGCACAGATCTATAGTACTATACCGTCTGTGTTGACAATTGTCTCAAATCGATCATCCGCCTGGACGTAGGACGTGTATAGACGCTCTCCCATATCGGTCTTAACGACCACCCGCATGTTGTTGTAAACATCTTTACTTGTAGCCTTGTAATAAAAAAGAAATGGCGGAAGTTGATTAATTATAAATGCTGGCTTCCAAACCAAGTGTTCAGTCGGACTATAAATGAAAATCCTTATTTTGACTAGACCTACATGGAAACTGCGTTTCCCCTCCATGACTTAATTAGGAACAAAAATGTGTCTACTGCCAATCGCCAGTTTGCAATTATCTTTTATTTACGGATGACGAGCCCCCCTCCCCCCCCCCCCCCCCCCAGCCCCCCCCCCCCCCCCCCCCCCCCCTCCAGTCCCCCTAAAAATGCAAAAAAGAACCTGCCTTTGATTAAATTATACTCTCTAAAAATGTAAAACGAACTCCGCACTTTCCAAAATAGTGATTCTCTAGTTATACAAACCACTCCAAAAAGAGTGAAATGAAGTTTTCCAGAGTGAAAACCACTTCAATAGAGTACATTTCACCCTTTCGAGAAGCCATATGGAGAACAACTCTAAAAAACAACAACTCGTATTTGTATATAAATCAAGTTTTAAAAGAGACTCGCTCTTTGTTAGAATGAGCTTTTCACTCTTTTACATTTAGAGAGTAAACAAAACAAAAAAGAAACGTACTTGATAAGACAGCTCGAATTTGATACCTCGACGGACCCTCTGAAAGAAACACTCTTCGCTTCCAGGATCGATGACAACGGTTAGCGATACGCTACTCCATGGTTCATTTCGATCCATAGGGTCAACATATGGGTGGAGTCCTGGTTCGTCCCACACCCCCGATGCGCATCCAAACAAAATCACAATCAGGAAAAATTGGTAACAAACGGAGCAAAGCTGGTCCATGTTGAAATATAAAATTATCCAACTCGTAGAACGGCGTTTGTAAAACAAAAACCTGAAAATTACAGCAATATGCACACTAGCTCTATTGCATGAATACTAATGTGGAATAATGATGTAAACACGTGTACGTCTACTAGTACTATCGCAGGTTAATATTAACCCAGTATAAATATGATTAATATAATGTAGGAATATAGGACTGAAATTAATTAAAGGCACATACCATTTTATGATATAGGGGTTGATTTGGTTTTTAATATTACCAACGTATGGCGATACTGCATAATATTTGTCAAGAATATTTCGCATCATCGGGTATAATTAGGTGTTGTTTTATACTACATGTAGCTTGCAAAATGCAACGAAATTATGTCAAAATCACAGTGATCTGCCAAAGTCCGCTTATGTTTTCATGTATTTTGTCCATAATGATAGTTTTCTGTTCGCTGTTTTAATGCCACTTTGTTTACATAACTAATATGAAACGCAGGTCAGATAATTTTGTTGAATTGTATATATCGGGTCAACTTCCAGTCAATAAGCAGTTTGTGGCAGTTTAAGTAATTTGTAATTAATTAAATAATATATGAATTAATTTTTTGTTATACAGTTTGTAATTACTTTTGCAAAATAAAGAAAATTAAGAAACTCGTCGCCGTAAGTTTAGCCTAATATATAACTTTAACATTAACCTCTTTCATATTTTGACAGATGGACAATACACTGACAACATTATAGTAAAAATAACGTACGAGGCATATGAGACATTATTTTGACGATCTTTTGTAAAAATGATGCCTTATAATGTATGACTAATTTACGTTATTTTGACTAATATAAATATATGTTAAATGTAGACATTATACAAGTACTATATGCATGTACTTGTTTTCAATGTGAGCGTTTGTTATATAAACATTGATATAGCAAAACGAAGAGTACAGATGTCTAAGGGAAAAGTCAAAGCTGACAATGTTTTTAAGTAATTTAGTAATTTTAATATTTTTTTAAATTTAATTGGGGACTTCAATATTAATCTACTTCACTATGACACAGATAGTAATGTTAAAACCGTCATTAAAATGTTATTTTCACATTCTTTTTCCCCTTTAATAAATCTACAAGATTCACAAGAGAAAGCACAACGCTAATAGATAACATCTTTACCAATGATATGCTTAGTCATAATTCAGGAATATTACTTACTGATATAAGTGACCACTTACCCATGTTTATGACGATCGATCAATGTAAAGAAAAAGGTACAAACAAAATATACAAACCAAAACGAGACTTCAATATAACTTACATCCAACGTTTTATTCCGACTGGGATCATAATCTGTGCTCAGACACATTATTTCTCAACCTCTATGGAAGAGATTTTCCTAAAAGTTATAATAAAACTACTTTAAACAAAAATAAATCACCATGATAAGCTAAGGGAATTTATAATTCTAGCAGATAAAAGAGTATAAAAACTCTCTCAAAAGACCCACGGCAGAAAACAAAAGGACTTATGTGCAATATAAAAACACCCGTACTAAAGTAATACGAAGTGCAAAAAAAAGAGTACTTAGAAACTCGGTTTAATAAAGAAAAAAGTAACTACAAAAACACTTGAAAACTCATTATTTATTATTATGTCAATCGAAAAACAAATCGGTTCCAACTTATTTAGTTAAAGATGGTAAACAAATAGACAATGATTAGTTCAGAGTATCAACTTGTTTATTTTAATAGAAAAGATGATTCCTATCATATACCATTCAAGTTAATTTCTGTCTTTTTTTCCCTTGTTTAAACACTTGTCAATAGTAATTATTTATGTATCATTTGACGTCATATACTGTCACTTAAATCTGGTCTCATAATATTTGTCGGTCTTTACTGCCCCTATGTGGGTAGAAAGTTTTGTGTAATTTGTCCCATAGGGAGAACATAAAAGCTTGCCTCGCTATTCCTACATGTTGGTAATGTATTGTATAGTACATTGTGTAATTCTATTATTTTACTGATTTAATTATCAATATTAATTAACTTTATAGATAATATCTTCATAGTACATTGTGTAATTCTATTATTATATTACTGATTTAATTATCAAAATTAATTAACTTTATGGATAATATCTTCATAGTACATTGTGTAATTCTATTATTATATTACTGATTTAATGATCAAAATTAATTAACTTTATAGATATCTTCATAGTACATTGTGTAATTCTATTATTATATTACTGATTTAATTATCAAAATTAATTAACTTTATAGATAATATCTTCATAGTACATTGTGTAATTCTATTATTATATTACTGTTTTAATTATCAAAATTTATAAACTTTATGGATAATAAATATTGTTAACTCCATAAGTTATCAATTGTCAAGTTACTTGCACTGTATATCAACATGAAAAATAAATTTGTGTATATTTTTATTTTTTAATGTACCTCTACGTGAATATCTTGCAAAATGCAGCGAATTCTAAACTATTGAATAATAAGCAGATTGGTGCAAAAATATTTTCAACTTTTTTTTTTTAATTTTTTTTTTTAGTTTTAGCGATTTCTTGTTTACTTTGATGTTTACACCACCAACACAAAACAAACCACACATCCCCATCACCACAAGCCGTTTATTTCCCGCCTAGTTTCTCAATGCACTTGTAGGTCTCCTCCGCCAGTGGATTAAAACGTGACGTGGTGTTCGTGGAACAGTGGCTGGAAACATATCCAAAGCCCAGCGAGTGTCGAGGTTCAGCAGTGCCGTGCTGCCCGCCCGCTCCCGAGTGACCTAACTGCTTCGCCTCCTGTATCAACAGAAACGACATAGGTCACAGGTCAGGGGTCAATTTCATAAACCATGTAAGCACAAAAATTTGCTTAGCACAAACATTTGCTTAGCACAAACATTTGCTTAGCACAAACATTTGCTTAGCACAAAAAAGTCTTTTTATGGGGCTAATAAATAAGGCTCCAAAGTGTTCGTGATACACTGTCGTTTGTTGTTCAACTTGAAATGTTAGTTTCAGATTTGCACTTTACGTGTAGATTCATTGGAATCTATTCTATAAAAATAGGAAGACTGTCTCTCACCAGATCAACGATGAATCCTAGGTTGAAAGTAATCGATGCCGCGCTAGTTGCACCGGGCTTAGCAGCTTGTGCCTCATCTATAACCTTTTTGATGAGGTCCTCAGAAAGTAACCTTTGACCTTCCAACGTGGCCCCGCCATTGGCTAAGATTCCGTAAACTTTAGCCAAAGCACGGGCCGTTCCCACTCCGTAAATCGACGGCTGTTCGAGAACTAGTCTTTCAGGGAGCATGTATTCCTGAAACTGAAAGTAAAAAGAGACTTTGTCGCTTTAATAAAAGACCCACAATTGGGATTCACAAGAGTATCAATATATTTTTTCTCTTTTAAACCAAATGTAAACATTAGAATATGAAGAACTGACAAAATGGACTTTATAAAAATACCTCCACTGGCTGTAGGAGCACTCGGAAGTTGCCATTCATCACTTTCATCCACATAACTCGGCGTAGAACCGGATTGGTTAGTGCCGCCTTGAACCAGTCGAACGCGCTGGCAAAAGACAAACGCGCGTTACGGTGGAACAACTCCAAGGGAAAACCGATGTGAAAATCAATTCCTGTATGCGGTATATGATGACCAACGAAAAAACGAGGAAAAGAAAACAAAACCATAAGTGGAAGTTTCCTGGACTTCTGTCTTGTCTCCTAATTTCCTAAACGATAAAATCATATCAACGAGTGTGGAGTGTCGTGGCCGAGTGGTCAAGAGCGTGTGTTTTCTGTTCCACAGAGTGTGAGTTCGAATCCCGGCCGGGACACGTGTGTCCTTAAGCAAGGCAATTAAACCACTATTGCTTCGTCCTTCGGATGGGACGTAAAGTTGTAGGTCCCGTGTGTTGTATAATTTATAATGTTTGTATATATCTTTCCCATTATAACATTATAAAATTGTATAATGCACGTAAAAGAACCCAGAACACTCTTCGCTAAGAGAAGGGGTTTGCCCCGGTGTTCCTGGCTGACACAGCCTCTGTCTACGGGTTTCTTCTGGCTTACGAGCTACAGTTGAGCGCTTTTGAAGGATCCTTGGTTTCATTACCAGAAAATAATAATAATTACCAGAAAATAATAATAATCGAAAAGTTGGTATGTATTATGCTTTTCTGTGTGATAGTATGCCCCAACTAAGTCTGGCGTCCCGACTTCGCTCCCATGCATATAGGAAAGCGCATACGTATGTAAACAAGGCCATTTGGTCTCAGTTCTATTTCAATTAAATGCTGTCACAGCTAATTTGAAAATACCGTCCTGACAGCCTCAGACTCAATTTCAGTATTTCTTTATTAACCTTTTTACTGAAATCCTTAGTCCCTAATTAATTGTACATTTCTGTGCAAACTGTTCTAAAAGTAAATGAAAACCCCCCAAATAATGATTGCATTGGAACTGTACCAAATGGCTGAGCGATCTCTTCCTTGAAGAACTGGCCCAGCGTCCTGTGCTTGGGGTCTGCGCGTCTCAAGAGCTGACTGGCGTACAAACCGAACGAAATCCCGTGGTATTTCTGGCTCGTGCCTGGCTCCCATTCGGGGGCGTACTGCGCTAGGAATTCTCCCAATGCATCTTGGTCCCCCAGTAGAGGAACGGTAGCATCTTCGCTAATTTCAGAAAGACCAGCCTGTCATTATAGAAAACAGGACTAGTCGGTGTTGTCATGTCTAAACAAATGTGGTATTAAAACTCCGTCTTGATAATGACTGAGATGATTAGAATGATGACAATCCGGTTCGAAAATGGGGCGTCGCTTCAGTTTGAATCACGCATTATGACTTTCACACGGAGTGAAAACAAAAATAACGCGCTACTGAACAATTAGCCAATTAACGCTAGTGTGAATTCGCGTGTATTTATACGAGGTTACTTTCAAGTTTCAAACGAAACCGGATGATCAAGCAGTATGCTGAATGCCTGCCCCCGGGCCCGCCCTTGTTTATTGGGCAGACCAATAAGATCGTCTTGGCGGACTCGGTTACCTTGTGATTGAGGAGCGTGCGCACTGTGACGTTCTCTTTGCCATTCTGCGCAAACTCTGGCCAATAGGAAGCCACGGTCTTGTCGTAGTCAAGGTGACCACGGTCCACCAGAATAGCCATGCAGAGAGCAGCCATGCCTATTTGGACAAGCAACCAATAAGCAAACATAAGTTTCGGCGTACGATCGAGGATGGAATTTATATAAGCACTTTTTGACTTCTAATAATTCACTAGTAATTTATTTAGCAAATAAATGTTTTTGTGCCAACTGTTGATAATTCCGTTTATTGATGTAATTTTGTAATTTTTCTTGAATCTAAACGTAAAAGATTGACAAACCTTGTTCCCATGGTGTCGAGCGTCTGCACGCCCTACCTGCTCTCTTAATCAGGTCATTATAGCGCCCTCCCTAGTTCAAGAATAATTCAAGTATTAAGGCATTTGGGCTGACCTTTTGTTGAGGAAAAGACTACACTCATAGTGTCCTCCTTCCATGGCCGACCTGCCTCGCTGTCCGCGTAGCCTCCCCAGATGTCCACGACCTTTGACCCTTTGTAGTACACCGAGAATGCAGAACCCCCTGTTGAATATTCTACTCTATTCTCAAAGTTCTCCCTGTTGAATTATGTTTTTGAGAAACAAATCCCATAAGCCTTATCGCAAATAGGCCTACTACTACTACTACATTACTAGTAAAAAATGAGCATTGATCGAGATCGATTGGGACGAAATTATAAGCAGAAATCATTCTTTCTGTTGTTGGGTATTTATGTTAGATACTACCATGCTTCTTATTCCTCCATGATACTACTAACTTAATATAAGTTCATAAGCCTTATAACTAGCCTTACCGCTTGAATGAATTCGCACAATAGATACAAAGCACTATGGGAAGGAAAAGGAAGCAGAATCTGCTCCTTTTCTCTCCCCACAATTCTTGTTAATGTTATCCATTGTTCAAATTCACTCAAGCAGTAGTAGTAGTAGTAGTTAAACTTGATAAAATGTGTGCCAAAAACCCCGTAAATCGCAGTAAAAAGGTTTATTTTGATGTCGGCCTAAAACAAATACCTGAAGAGTTTGGCCACCGATTCGAATCCTGGCTGTACCGTTCCTGCTGTGATGATGAGCCGAGTCTTGGACCAGAGTCGCGGTAGCATCAGGACCGCGGTAATTACACCGACCAAGAGAGCAGTCGTGATGAGGAATGACATTTTTTTGATGAATTCGCTGAGTGATGTTTGATGAATTATTGTTTGTCAGTGCCCAGTGCTGGTCCGCTTTTAACAAGTATACACCCCTGAGTGATTGATAGTGATACCAAAAGTCAACAAGGGTGTGGGTTGCCGTCGACGATCAAGAAATAATTCACCGTTGGGTTCTGATCCCGTACGTAAATGTTGTTCGAGTTGTGAGTACCGTACCATGGAGAAATAAGAAGGTTCCTCCATATGTGCGTACGTACGATTATGCACACCTACCGCGTACGCACGGGAACCGTTTTAGCCCAGTTTCCGGACGAATTGAATCAGGTAAAACTCCGTTTAGGGACTTTATTATACGTTTCCCGATCGGAATAAAGATACAATTCATTCCTCCATGAGTTAACTAACCCTCCTATTGACAGCACAAATGTCCCGAGTCCAGCCTTTTGCATGTGTTCCTAATTATGGAAACACAATTCTACCCACAGCTTCAATGCACATTCTGTGCACGAAAATACACAGTGCGTGCATATTTTGTGCTGTTGAACAAAATATTAACCAGTTCGCGCCGGATGACGTATATAAACGCAAAGTTTTTCCCAAATTCAAAACGGATGACGCATAAACACACCAAGTTCAAGTTCGGAAATGCGTCAGGATGTGACATCAGTTTTACATAACCCTTACCCTACATAATGCTACTTTAGTAAAAAGTAGTATTTAGTACTCTCACTGACTTTTGTGCAATGCCTGTAGTAATTTTTAGTATTGGGTACTTCACCCCTTATTGCACTCATAGTACTTTTTAGCATTGGGTTCCTCTGCTTGCCGAGTGTGCATTGCCCATGTATGCTGTGTAGACTCTACAGCAAAAATTGTAACTTGGGACACAATGGGTCAAGGTTGGACTACTGCATTTTTTGTCAGGTAAGTATTACTGACCTGTATTGCTACTATTTGTAGTTGGCAGTATCTGTACTCTGTCAGTACACACCCAATCATCAGTCACGGAGAGACCCAATGCTACAAAATACTAAGTAGTATTCTGTAGTACGCAGTTCTTTAGCCCAAAGTAAGGCCTAGGGGGTTAGGGATAATTATAACAAGTTTCTTTTTAGTTCAAGGACTAATTTGCCACGAGATTCATAAATTATTTTCCAATCCAAAGCCCAATGCAGAGTTGTCCTCTGTTTATTTTTCAGACAAGTAAATAATGGAAGCATTACTGAAGAAAGAACTTGGACTCGGTTTTGTCAAGGCCACCGGTCAAGGAGGCGGGGGATGCATCAATGAAGGGTTAGGATACAACACGGACAAGGGCGTGATCTTTGCCAAGATTAACAAGAAGAAAGAGGTTAGAATGATCAGAATTGTTATTGAGCCGGGAAAAAATTCCATATCCTGACATCAGATGTTGTTATGGTGAGGGTATCCTAGCTTAAGTTGCCACAATAATATCAAGAATGCTTGATATTATTTTCCCTATCTTTCTAGGCAAAGGTAATGTTTGACGGCGAGCTTGTAAGCTTAGAAGCAATTCTCGCTACAAACACCGTCCGGGTGCCCAAACCCATGAAGGTGATGGGGCACCCAACAACAGAGGGCGCTGTTCTTGCCATGGAGTACTTAGACATGAGAGGCCTAAGTACGCACGCTGCCAAGCTGGGGGAGCAGCTAGCCAGGTAATTGGTACCTAGAAATTATTCGACAAAAACGATAAACACTCGGTGAAACTGTGTTGAAATTGCTTGTTTTTAGTTTCTTTAGGAGATTGTCGGTGATTGGCAACAAATTATCTCCCCTCCCCTTCCCAGGATGCATCTGTTTAACGAGGAACTGTTGAAGCAGCAGGCGGCCAATGAGAGTCGGGTTGGTGGGGGTGCTGACGTGGAGTGCGTCACCCGGTTTGGCTTTCCCGTTACCACTTGTTGTGGCATCATCCCTCAGGACAACGAATGGTGTGACGACTGGGTGGTGAGTTGATGTTCTTGTCTCGTATTACGATCGAGGATCAAAACACAAAAGAAAACAAAAGGAACAAAGGATCCTCGATCGACGGTTTGCTTGTCCGAATTCTGTCCTCGATCGACGGTGCAAGCGCAAAGCAATGGGGATTGGGTATAGTAAAGGAACAAAGGAAAACACAATATCGATCCTCGGTCGTTATGTGGTTCACGACTGTGTGTCCTAAGCTGTGTATTGATGGCTTCTACCAAAGTCTATCGCAGGGTCACTGCCAAAGATCTTATTGTATACTTGCCCTATACCAGCACGATCCACAATCCACATTCATTTTTAGACTCTGCGACTCCTGACGATAACCATCGCATGTTATCTCTAATCTTCCACGACTCGCGGGTAAAACTGTACACTTACTTGCTTACTGCGGAATGTCTTTTGGCACGTTTATCTCGCATATATAGTGAGTTTTAACCCTAACCCTGCCAGACGCCGCACGTACAGTGCATCAGGGGCCAATTTCATAGAGCTGCTAAGCACACAAATTTGCTTAGCATGACAATTTGTCCTGGCAAAAACAATGTTACGGACCAAATTTTTACCTGATCTTTATTGTTCTGGATTGATAATCAGCTGTTTTTTTGCTTAGCATGAAAAACATGTACAATTTTGGCTGGTAACCTGTTTTTAATAAGCAAGACTTTTTGTGCTAAGCAATTTTTTTTGCTTAGCAGCTCTATGAAATTGGCCCCAGGTTGGAAAAGTCTGGTGCACTTTGATGCATTCAGCTGTCAACACCAGTGCATAACAAAGTTTATTGGGAGCTAGTCCTAGTCCCCATTAACCCTAACACTGCCGGATGCAGCACCTACATGTGCATCAGGTAAAAAGGTCTGCTACATTTTGATGCTCTGAGAAGGTAACACCAGTGCATAAACGGCCAAGTTCAAGACTAATAAGAGCTAGTCTCCATTGAACAACGCCAGAGATGGATCCTGCTGCGTTGGGTAACCACAGACTCTAATTAGGCAGTTTGGTCGTTAGAGTTTGACCTGATTGGTCTTGCTGCACTGTGCAGGCTAGTCATTTTGTGTCAATGACCAGTCAATGTTGCTGTGTCTGGCAGGGTTTCTAGCCAAAAGACCCTGGATCTGGAGGGTTAGGGTTCATGAATGAGAATTCTAACCTTCCCCAGCCTTTCTTCACAAGGAACCGCCTTAAGTTCCAACTGGACATGGTGGAGCGCGATTACGGAGACAGAGAGGCCAGGGAGTTGTGGCCGCAGCTAGAGCGCCAGATTCCAGAATTGTTTGAAGGTCTGGAGATCAAACCTGCTTTGCTTCATGGCGACCTATGGGGTGGCAATGTGGCAGAGATGACCTCGGAACCAGGTAAGCATTACTGCTTTGATAGCAAGGTACTGGCTTAACAAATATCTTTGTTCAAGGAGTGCTAGTCAGAGGGTAAAAGACATAACGGGTATATGTCATCTGGCCAGGGACAACGCCTGAATGCTAGCAACATTAGGGATGCTTTAAACCTGAGGAAAAGCAAACGGGGACCTCTCATAGGCAAGGTACAGCTACCCTAACTTCCTAGGACATTTTGCAAAATTGTAAAATACATTTCACCATAATTAAATTCCACTTTATGATTTTCAATTTCATTGTACACACTGATGAATTTCCAGAAATGCTACAGATCTAATAACCCTGCCAGACCCAGCACAGTGCATCTGTGGTGACTGCTTGACCTTGCTGCACTCGGCAGACAAGTCAATGTGACAAAGTATGCAATCTGATGCATCTTGCAGGGTTTCTAGCCAAAATACCCCGGAGGGTTAAGGTGAACCAACAAATTGTAACTTTTAGACCGTGATTCATTAACCGTTCCTCTTCCAGTCATCTTCGATCCAGCCTCTTTTTACGGGCACTCAGAGTATGAGCTAGGCATCGCCGGAATGTTCGGAGGTTTCGGCAGAAATTTCTACTCGGCATATCACAAGCTCATCCCGAAGGCCGCGGGATTTGACAAGAGGCACGAATTGTACAAGCTGTTTCATTATCTGAATCACTGGTGAGTTGTGAATTTTTTTGTAGGGATAGTTCGAAGACTTTTTGGAGGAATTTCCATCAAAAAGTGATTTGCCCCTGAAAGAAATCCTAAAGCCCATCGCTATTTTGGGGAAAAAATGAATAATAAGTAGGGCACTTTTAGAGCCAGATTTTATCAAAATTTCAGAGCAATTAAATTAAGTTGTCCCTGCGCATAGTTTCTACCCTCAAGTTTATGGCCCACAAAATGCTCTAGCCCCACAAATTGAAGGCGTTCAAACCATGATTAGGCAATTTCGGTTCTGTTTATTGGTATGCACATTTATTAGTTACCAGTGACCAGAAGCCAACTCCCATTATACAGCACAGCAGGGAGCCAGGACAAAAGTTTCAGTGATGTTTTGACCATGGAGCTGCTAAGCACGAACAAATTTATAATCATGAACAATTTTTGTTGTCAAAAACAGGGTTGCAAACTAAATTTTCAGGTGATGTATATTATTTGGGACTGGTATTCAGCTGGTTTGGGGCTTAGCTTAAAAAAAAGCACATGGAGTTTTGGCTGGTCACCTGGTTTATTTTCAGAGCAAGACATTTTTTGTGCTAAGCAAATTTCTGTACTAAGTAGACCAACGGTCCTTCCCCCAGCTTGCTTTGCGATATTTATCAATCAAACTGAGAATTTGTTCAATTGTTGGTATTTTTCACCTGTCTGGCATATTTTCATTGCAGGAACCATTTCGGATCTGGCTACCGAGGTTCATCCATTTCAATAATGAGATCTCTCATCGGATAAAAACCACAAAGAATTGCTTCAAGATCAACTACGGACCCATTGTGTTCTTGTAAAACAAAGTTCATTAATTGCAGCTGTGTACTTATCTATTTGAAAAAATGAAAAGGGGGGGGGGGTGGTTAGAGGATGAACTGAATTTGTCTCTGAGCAGAGATTCTCTTAAAATTTGAAAAAGCTTAGTTATACACTGTACTAGCTGATGAAAGGTTAACAAAAGTACTACAGATTATTTTTTTAAATATTTTTTGCTGGATTTCCTTTTTCGCTAAAATTCAAAACAACGATTATTTAAATACAATTTGGCAAAATTCTAACTCTAAAGTAACAACATAATATGTCAACACAAAAAGGACTGTTAAAAGGCTAGCTAACAATCCTTTAAAAAAATGGGCACAGCTTAAAGGTAGGATACACCATTGGTAATTGCTTGAATTATCATGAATGAGTAGATTGGGGGGGTTGTATTTTATTTTGTTTAACTGATCTGTCCGAAGTTTTACAATCATGGATGCCGAGAAAATCAAGAAAAAAGGCATTCGTTTTCAACCGACGTGGGGCAGTGGTTCTTATGTTGTTCTTGTTTTGTTCGTGATAGCCGTCATTTTGCTGGATGCCTAGAATCATTATTTACTTTCAAATAAGTAAGATATTTATTATTAATTCGGTAATGTTTTTTTTTTTATATCTGCAAATGGTGTATCCTACCTTTAAAATTACAACGCCTAATTAAATTTTAATCTAACATTAATTTTTGTTTTGTACTTGTTCTTGTATATTCTTTATTAAAACATTTTCAAATATGTATACATTTACAAAGCAATATATGAAGACCAGCATAGCTGTCTAAATTATTGAAGAAAAGTAGCCACAAATGCTTGACCTAAAGCGTTTGGGCCACCAAAACCCCTGTCCTCTGGAGCTGATGGTAATTCGGATGTAGGTGATTCTATTCTTGCTAATCGATGAGGGTAAAACAATTGGAGCTGTCTTCCTTGATCTGAAGAAGGCGTTCGATACAGTGCATCATTCAATATTACTAAACAAACCATGGAGCTATAAATAGCTCAATGGACAAACTTGAACCATCTGGTGTTTACTCCAAAAGATTGATTGGTTTAGATCATACTTGATGGGGAGAACTAGAATTCAGGAATCGGCATCTCCTTTCGAGCAACAACTGCATATGTGTTGCTGATTTGACATGAGATTTGCATTTACACTTCGGGACGATTTTTTAGCTCTGTACAATAATACTCGAGTTATGGAACAATTTCTAGAATTTCTAGAATTTTTATAATTCCCACAATTAAAGGCAGGCTGAATTGATCATGTTTATGCCACATAAAATACCTGTTTCCTGTAGTTTTCAAACACCTAACAAAACCAAAAATATTTTCTTCTGTTAAATACAAATCTAAAGGTCTAAACTTTACTGAAAGAATAGTATGTTTGCTTACAATTACTCCGGATGCATATAAACTCATGCTCTAGAATATTTTAATCACTAAAATGCACATTGGTTAGTGAATGTTCATTATTTTGTTTAAACGCAAACAATATTCCGCTTGTTTGTATAATCTGTGTGAATGGAATGCCAGATATGTCGTTAAACACTAAAATTGTTATGTACGCGGACGACCTGGGGCCAATTTCACGGAGCTGCTAAGCACAAAAATGTGCTTAGCATGAACAAATTTCCTTGGTAAAAACAAGGTTACAGACCAAATGTTCACGTGACCTTTATTATTTTTGATTGTTAATCAGCTGGTGTTTTGCTTAGCATTAAAAACACGTAGAATTTTGGCTGATAACTTGTTTTTAACGAGCAAGACTTTTTTGTGCTAAGCAAATGTTTGTGCTTAGCAGCTCCGTGAAATTGGCCCATGGCCTTGAGCTCTATTAAAAACCATTAGTACAGCATTGCGCAACAGTTGAGTCATTGGGAAAAACCCCAGCACTATTGCGTATTTTATAATCGGGAGTGTATGAATTGTATGCCTTGATCGACATGCATGGCGCGATGTTGATCTGATCCTCGGGAAGATTTAAATGTTATCTTCAACGAATCCAACCTTGGAGGCTATTTGTATCTTCATCACGGAGCGGCGAACATTTTGTGGCGAATAAGGTAAACTTTTGACCTAAAACGCGCACTGGGCCTAGCTGTCTGCTTGGCGTGTGAGTCGGTCGTATAATTAATAGCCATGGACTGATTTATTTTATTGACTACCTTGACCTTGCATGCACCGCATAACATTTTATATTTTCTCCGATGATTACAGCGAGTGTTTTTCGGTCGTGTGCAAACGGCTATTATTTGAGTGGAGCGGTCCCAAGCTGCCAAGATATTTTAATTGTTCTAAATAAAGTCAGACGGCCGGTTTCCATCTGAAAATGCTGAGAAAATAATTTTGTTATACCTGTTTCTTTTTTTATGACAGTTTTCAATATCTGATCAAAATATGCCTCTTCAAATATGACTGTTCAAACCTATGGAGTGTCGTGGCCGAGTGGTTAAGAGCGTGTGTTTTCTGTTCCACAGAGCGCGAGTTCGAATCCCGGCCGTCGACACGTGTGTCCTTAAGCAAGGCAATTAAACCACTATTGCTTCGTCCTTCGGATGGGACGTTAAGCTGTAGGTCCCGTGCGTTGTGTAATGCACGTAAAAGAACCCAGTAACACTCTTCGCTAAGAGAAGGGGTTTGCCCCGGTGTTCCTGGCAGCGCCTCGGAATAGGCAACTAGATAGATGGCGCTTTACAAATGCATGATCATCATGATCTTCATATGATGTATTGTTCAAACCATAGAGCAAGGGCTCTATGTTCAAACTGAGTACATTTTGAAATTGGCGAGTACCCGGCTGCGAATTTTTTTTTCCCAAACAGGTTTGCAAAATTTCATGAATTATTCAGTAGTTTGGATGAGAAGTTATGTTTATTCATCGGAATAAAACATGACGTCACAGCATTGTTGTTATTAGTTACCTATTTACAATAAATCACTTTAAAGAACAGCTGTTGTCGAGCTGCTATACGTAGTGTAGTGGATAGTGGGATTGGCTATGGATCAAAGATCCCGGGTTCGAATCCTGCTGTAGTAGGTCACCTCGTTTTTCCTAGTCAAATTGATATCTTTAGAGTATCTTTAATTTAAGGGGAAAAGGAGACCTAGAACCTAAGTGTTGTACAGCGATCAACGCAACTACTGAATAATTCATGAAATTGTGCAAACCTGTTTGGGAAAAAAAAATTCGCTACCCGGCTACGCATGCAACCTGACTTCCTAAACTCGTACAGCGAGCCATCGGAAAAGAACTTGACAAAACAATTTGTATGGTAATTGGTTTCAGGATAATGGGAGGCGTATGCAGCAACTTTGGATGTTGCGGAACCGCGAAGAAATACTTGCCGTTGTCAGAAACTGACACCGAGGAATGGCGTTCAAGCACGTGGTCCTCAAGCGTTTTAGGAACAACAGAAAACCAGCCAACTGATAAACCGGCGTGCTCAGAAACAACGCAACCTCGACCTTTGATTCCTACAGAAGTTGAGCAACCAAGGTGTTCGTCCAGTCCATTGTTGGCATTTTCTTTAAGCGGTTCAAAAACGACGGAAAATCCGCCACGCACTGAATCTGAGGAAAACCCGCCCTTGAGTACACAGTACAAATTGGATACGCGCCCTAGAAGTGGCTCATCACCAGTACCGACTGAACATCAGTATGCGCTACAACCAAACTTTTACGAACAATGGGAGACAGACTCGTGGGAAGTGGAGATTCCTTATTTGAGTGATAAACTAGATGAATTCGGCAGCCGGTACGAAGACGATACATCATGCTCTTCGAGTGGTTCAGAAACGACTGAAGGGGAGGAACCATGGTGCTTGAGCCCAAATGAATTCGATACGTGGTTCTTGGACAATATAACCAATGGGCTTGTTGCATTCGCTAGAGATTGCCGGAGGGTCATTGACAGCGTCTTCAGACATATTCAGAATAACGATTACTTTAAAGTTGACAAAATTATCAAGGTGGGTGTAAGATCTTTTGTCTTTTAGGGTGTGCCCAAACATGATTTTTTTTTCTGGTTTTCGTTGAGGCCCTGAATAAACTCATTAATTAATTGAAATTGGAACAAAATACATGTTGTACATCAAAGTCATCAATTCTGATGAACAACTAACGATAATACATAGAAATAGAACAACATTTGCATAAAAGATAGAACACGCGCAAAAAACATGAAACAACATTGTAAAGATACAGTCGGACATATTCATATTAATCTTTCTGAAAGGGACGTTAATTATTTAATAATTGCTACCAGAGACAATAAAAGCGTACGGCATCACAATGTGTTTCCTCATGCCATTTTGCAGGGTGGATCACTCGGAAAAGATACCATGTTGGAAGAATTTTCCGATGTAGACCTTGTGGTTTTTGTCAATCCGCCTGCCTTGGCACCCATCAATGAGTATTGGTCGCCAGATGACTACAAGCACGAACTCAATACTGTCATTGAGGATTTGGCGGACTCTCTAGATGAACTGCCGTCAGTGAAAATACAAAGAAAGGACGCATACCTAGTCAACTTTGACATGCAAGTCGGTGCGAGGTCAGTAAGCGTTGATGTTCTCCCAACGGCAGACAACGGTAAGGGGCCGGGTTAAAGGTAGTATAGGCCTACACCATTTGCAGATATCGAAAGTGTTTACTACTGAATTATTAAGAAATACCTTACTCAATTGAAAGTAAATAATGATTCTAGGCATTCAGCAAAAGGATTGCGCTAGATATCCTGTAATTATTCAAAAAAATTGAATTTTATAAAGAAAAATTCGCTCTCGCCGGACGGCGAGAGCGAAAAAACAAAGATAACAGACTTGCACGTGGTCTAATGGCTAGAAATAGGCGCGATTTGAAAAAAAATAAAGCTTTTTTTCTTTTTATTTTAACAAAATTATTGGTGCTGGACGTTTATATAAATGATATTTTAACAGTTTTTTTTTATATAGGAAAGTGGGGTCGACAGCTTACTTTTTTTGTCCAGCCGCAGACCAAAATGGTCTGATTATAATGGTTTATGTAAAATTGTTGCCCGATTCTCGTCCAAACAGATGATAACCCAGATGTGTACATTGAAATGATGAAACAAACACCAAGTGAGCGAAATTACTACTCTGCCTCCTTCGTCGAAAAGCAAAGGGATTTCGTATTAGATCAGCCTGGAGAAGTCAAGGACCTGATCCGGATGGTGAAGTACTGGGCTTACACCTGCCTACCTAAGCACCTTCAGAAGTCCTATCCGCTAGAGTTGATTACCATCTACAGCTGGGAGGAAGCCGGTGAACCAGGCTACTTTAGCATAGTCAGCGGTCTCAAGGCCGTCCTCCAGGTTATTGGAAGAAGCCGGTGGAAACGGAGGAAGTTCTGGGTGAACTACTATTCAAAGGATATGGCCCTAGATGCTATGGAGACCATGAAGTAGTGAGTTTAGACAGTTTCTTGTTTACTACTCATTTTTTTGTAAAAACACTGGAGTGTCGTGGCCGAGCGGTGAAGAGCTGGGTTTTCTGTTCCGCAGAGCGTGAGTTCGAGTCCCGGTGTCGACTGGGACGTAAAGTTGTAGGTCCCGTGTGTTGTATAATTTATAATGTGTGTATATATATTTCCCATTATAACATTATAAAATTGTATAATGCACGTAAAAGAACCCAGAACACTTATCGCTAAGAGAAGGGGTTTGCCCCGGTGTTCCTGGCTGACACAGCCTCTGTCTACGGGTTTCTTCTGGCTTACGAGCTACATGCCTTGAGCGCTTTTGAAGGATCCTTGGTTTCAATACCAGAAAATAATAATAATAATAATAATTTATTATGAACAAGCCGTATCTGAAAAAAAAAACTAAACACAACGCCATTTTCATTTCAACATAACCAACGAATGATGCAATTTGGAAAGTTTGTTTCAGAATAGGACAAACTTGCAGATTGTTTTTCTTTTGTTTTTCCTGTGTTTTACAGTCCTGTCATGTTGGATCCTGCGAATCCAACAAACAACGTGTTGTATATGTACCATCAAGGCGACAACATGAAGGAGATCCAGAATGCTGCCAGATCGACCCTGAAAACGCCGCTTCTGATGGAGGCATACTCGTTGTTTTTATAAAGCTGTGCATGGACGAGACAAACGGGCAGTCTCAGTGAGTACGAGTGTCTAGTGAAATAGCTTTCAAGAGCTCGGAGTCGGAGAATAAACATGAAAATATATTGTATTCCTCTTATTCTGAATTATGGAAGGGTGTTTGGGGCAGACAAAATGAGGTCATTAGCCAATAGTTTGTACATGTAGATATCCAAATACCATAATGTTGCCTTCAATTTCCACGCTTTTTATGTAATCCGTAAATACGATTAAGTAGAAATTATTTAAGTTTAAAAATGTAATCGTCTGACTTGTTTGTCCTGGGCCTTTTATCAATAAAGTACATCATACATGTTATTTCAACTCGTTCCCCTCCCCACTCCATCCTCTGGGCCCCCGTTTTGTCCTACTCTTTGTGTTGTTTTACAATGTAATTGAATATAGTTTGTACATTTTCTGTCTATTTACTTGTTTTATATATATAAAGAGATATTATTTGCATGCTTATCCCATTTCTGTAATTGGCGGTTCCTTCGCAGTTGGAAGTGGTTAATAAATAAATAAATAGATAAATAAAAACCATACAAGCTTTTGTATTTACTTTACATGATGAGTTGTAATTATTGCAGCTTGTTATTTGTATTTAAATTAAATATTATGACTGCATGAGTCAATTGTGACTGTATTAGTCTGATGGGACTAAACTGAAGTGTCTCTAAATTGTTGGTGACATGCCTGTAGCGCGTAGCTAGGCCTTAAAGGGATCGTATACGTTTGGTAATTACTCCAAAAATTAATGGCAATAATAACTTACTTGGTAAGAAGTACAGCAGCTTTGGATAGTATAATTCATTTTTAGAAACTTTTCACTTCGAAGTACTGCGGTTTTGGAAAAAGATATCCCTTTTTTTTCTGCGTGGAAATAACCGCTCCAGATTGTCGGCAATATCTCAAAATCGCTACCACCTTTTGAAATGAAATTTTTACAGGATAGTTTTATGGTATATATCTATAACTATATAGAATTGAAACAAACAATGGGTTCCAATTACCAAACGTATACAATCCCTTTAATCTTTGTTCATTTTCTGTTTTATTATATAAGTGCCCTTCCTAGCCACCCAGATATATCCGGAGCGGCTGTACTGTACTGGCGCTACCTTATTAATTTGTATGCGACATTTGCGTTTCCAAATCCCTGGCTTCGGCTCTTTTTCAGATGAAGACGAAGCTGGAGTTTGGGAAACGGCCTAGATATTCCGTATATATGCATGGTGGTGATCGTCCGTCTAACTTAAACAGCGCCACCAAGATACTTGCCCAGGAAATATGGCCGATATCAACCCGTCGCCTACACCGGAAAGGGCAATTTATGGTTTTGTTCTGTACCTCTGCTCCATCTTCGGGTTTGGTAAATATTGCCGACATTCAACATTCGCATAGGCGCCATATTCGCAAACAAACAACGCAATTTTGGTTTTGGGCCCCAACACGGGCCCCTCGCTCGGCTCTAGTTAGCCTTGTTTTGTATTCTTTCCAACATCATGACGGTATAAGTTTTGCTGTAATTAATTATTTGAGGGTTCATATTTATAGTAAATATTGTGACGCTGACCTATTTTTACAGTTTTGTTATACTAATTTTAGTATATTTGTATTTCCCTTGATAATAGTGCTCTATTGTGTATGGGCATTTGTGCCAGAGAGCTGGCTTCATAGCATTGGACTCACATATTGGCCTCAAAAGTAAGTTAAAGTCTGACCCGCTCCAGGAAAAGATGATTTTTTTTGTATAAGTCGTGCTAGCTTTGCATTTATCTGTGAAAGTTTGTTGAAATTTTTGGTAAAAATTCGATTTATATCTTTTAATATATAAAACAGTTTCAGATTTAATTAACAAAAAGCTGGATTTCTCAGTTGTGTATTTTGAATTCCATGTATTGGTAATAATATGCAAAAATATAATATTATCGGAAGGGCTATATTAAGCAAAGACCACACCGAAATGTTACTTTAAGATGTGACATTTCCCCCCTGACATGCTTCATATTGCAGATACTGGGCTCTGGCCATTCCAGCCTACATCAGTGTTGGCTTTGTTTTTGTTCTGGTCGTCTTTGTGGCATTCAACCTAATTAAAGCCCCTTCACTGGATTCAGTTAAAACTGTCACAGGTAGGCATGTTAGTTTAACCGACTACCGTGTTAGTTTAACAGACTATCGTGTTAGTGTAACAGACTGTCAAGTTAGTTTAACAGACCATCATGATCTGAAATGCTATATAAACTCAGCCGGGACAAACCAAATTTTTGGCAATATTCCAAATTACAAGCATCACACCAACAAACATGGTGTCAAATTAAAAAAAGACAACGCCCACCGTGTTTTTTATTTTTATTTTTATTAAATGGCATCGTCTGAAATTAGTTTTTCGTTAAATTTATTTTTCTCAAATATTTTTAATTGTGTATTACCCTTTGACCCAAAAGTCCTTGTCCATAAAGTGTAGATTGCTTTGTTCACATTGATTTTAACCCTTGTTAGTATTACTCTCCTCAGATGATCAGACCTGGCCAGTTGACTCCGATATTGCTCTGCAACCCAGCGCTGCCTTTTCAGTTACCGACATACCAATAAGTGAAGTCAACAGACGTCTATACTTGAACACATGATGCAGGCGCAAGCAGTTGTGTGGTTTGGGAGCAATTATAGAATGCAGGGCCCACTGACAACTCGACTTTATTTACCCTAGGACATAGAATGGACTGACCCTAACCCTGTATACCCGTAGAATACAGGGCCATTCCATTCTATGTCATAGGATGATTCTTTTCATGGAGATTGTCCACCTGGAGTCTCAAAAGTATGTCTACCGAACATGATATTTTAAAAACAAAGTTGAAATCACGTCAAAATGTTTTGCTGAAATAAAGCGACCAATGGCCTTTCCTAACTTTCAGCAAACATTCAGATTATATAATGGCTGCATCGAGCTGTATACTCACCAGGGAGCTGAGATTGTCTTTGGAATGTTTTAATGGCCCATTGAGCAGGGGTAATAATCATGTAGCACTCGAGAGCGTCAGTACGTACTGGTGGATACGCTCGCTTTATAAATACATAGAATGCCTTGGCCCAGTGGTTACTGGGTTCAAACCCTGCTAGGAACATGGCGTTTGTGCCCTTGGGCAAGACACTTTACTACAATCGTCTCTCCACCTAGGAGTATACATGGGTACCTGTGAGGCCGATTAAACACCTAAAATGGCTGCCGTCAGGTCCAGATTAACAGGGTAATAATTGTAAAGTGCTTTGAGATCGTTGATACGATCGTGAAGCGCTATATAAGCACGATTATTAATAATATTATGATTCATTACAAATAGTTACGCAGAGTGGTGCAGTGGGAGCGTGATGGGCCCATAACCCAGAGGCCCGAGGACCGAAACCTCACTTTGCTAAAGAGGTATTTTTGCTTCACTGTTATAGCTGTGCAATAAATGATGCTTTGTTTTACAAAACTGCTGGATAATGGGTTGGTTTATTCAATTCACTGACACGGGAGGGATCAGTTTGACGTTCACTGGGGAACACATAAGGTGTCCTGTATATATTATAATAAACAGAGACTTGACAAATAAACTACAAATCTTTATGATGGATATTGTTAGTTGGCCCTCAAGATTGAGAATAACTAGGTGTGTCCTAGTCTCGTTTGCAAGACGACCACGCCATGACCTTCCAATAGGTCATCTTGTCTAACTTCCCTAATCGCGCGAAAAATTTTGAGCAGAATTGCGTTTCATTTGCATGCGCGTGTGACAATGCATGCATAATTACGTAACAGAAACTTGACCAACGAGTCACACACGCATACATTCTGCTCGAAATTTTCAAGCGATTAGGTGGACAAGACGACCTATTGGAAGGTCATTGCGTGGTGTACGTTAGAGGGCACCCGCGATTAGGTCGTCTTGCAAACAAGACTAGTTGTGTCGGAGTCCAACGGCCGACTGTATAATAAATTTATCTTCAAGTAAGCATGTAAACTTGCTATATGCATATGCAGTAAAAGAACAGGAATGCACACTGTTTTGCAATAATAATACGACACTTTTGCTTTATAAGCCCGCCGTCCGCCATCAGTAAAACTGTTGTTTTCTGTACTAATATGATATCATTATATTTAACATATACATGTATATCGACAATAACGAAGCACACATTTAGTTACTCATAAACACTTTGAATATATTTTTTTCGATATCTGCAAATGGTGTATACTACCTTTAAACAATGAAAGTCAGATGAAAATAGTTTTGGCTCGTAACTTGTTTTTACTTAGCAAGACATTTTTGTGCTAAGCACATTGGTGTGCTTACATGTTTTATGAAATTGGCCCCTGATCCCTTCACAAGTATGAATAGGGTTGGGATGGCTAACTAGTCCAATACACTACCCATATTAAATGTGTCGAGGTGCAATAGTTCAGGCCGGGTTCGAACCACCCGCAGACCCCAAATTCAATGCTCCAGACAACTAAGCCACGGCACTTTAAAAAACAAATCTGAGAAAAGGAAATGTTTTTATTGTGTTGCTTTCAACTCGCCCGTCCTACAATATACACATAACTAAAAACAAACCACATGCTTACATCAAAACGTCAGGTCTCTAAATTTTACAAAAATGCATTAATTACGATATGTATATTTTGAAGGGGGGAACCCACCACCGTTATCACAAACGTACTGTCGCTAAACGAGTAACAATGGATTTTCATTGTTGGTGCACGGCGTTTATAGTGTGTCGACCACGCAAAGCTCGCTTGCGTAGAACCACGTTTCCTTCTGCACCTCATCTCTTATCTTCCTGGTCCAGGGGTACAGTGCTGGCCAGACAGATCAGAGACTAGGGACAGGAAGACGTTCCTAATAACCAAGTAAGCTCCGTAGTTTACAACTTGAGACGTGTATACAAGCCATGTTTTTCCCGACTTCAAAACAACTGACAGTTAAACATGTCATGAGCAAGGATGGAAATATCAGGGTGTGCTACCCACAGATGCCAGCCTCGGTTTATCATGAAAAACAATCCTGCGCGAACTGGTTAAGGGATCCAGATTAAATGTTCATGGTGCGAATAAAACAAGTATATTTGGAATACGAAGAAATATCTGCACTAGGTATGTTACACAGAGAATAGGACTGTTAGTGTTAATGGGGTTAGATAGAAAAACCTTTTACTTCATACAGGTTATATAAGCAAGCAGTGATGTAGTTCAGGGGCCAATTTCACGGAGCTGCTACGCACAAAAATTTGCTTAGCACAAACAAGTCTTGCTCATTAAAAACAAGTTATCAGCCAAAATTATACATGTTTTTCATGCTAAGCAAAAAACCAGCTGATTATCAATCAAAAACAATAAAGATCACGTGAAAATTTGGTCTGTAACCTTGTTTTTACCAAGGACAAATTTTCATGCTAAGCAAATTTTTGTGCTTAGCAGCTCCGTGAAATTGGCCCCAGTCGTTTGTAATGGGGGAAAACTAGTCTTAATTCCAGTCCCAGGACAACTCACGAACTATTCAGATGAACAGCGACAAAGGCGGTTCTTACGTGTGAATGGACTTGTAATTCATTCACAACCACGACTACATCATTGTAACTAAAATGTCACGAGTTAAACATGCATGTTAATGAATGGACGGGAAATGGGAGGACAGTGCAAACATTACAAAGCAAAATGTCAACAAAAAATCAACACAAACCACAACAAAGGAGTGATCATGTGATGCATATGGAAATATGTCTTTATTCATATGCATGAGACTATGAAGCCATAGCATTCTTGTACATTATGTTATTACATGTTGCCAACTAAGAAATTTGTTTTTTCTCCAAAAATAATAAATATTGATTAATATTTTGGCAGAAGTTAGTCTTTTTATCACTGATTGGGTAATTAATAATTAAAATTTAAGACTGGATCAAATTACTTTTTTTGTATAGCCCCCCAATTTTTTTTTTATTTTTTTTATATTTTTTTCCTCTTAAATCAGATTATCATCTGAAAAAGAAAACCCAACAATGGTGTTGATAATGAACAAATAGTGGTTAGGCATTGACAAAGTGAGGTGATACTATACTAAAACAAAATGTAAAGATAACTGGATTGGATTGAACAACGTATACAGATGACTTTAGATCAACTACTTGTTTCTGATCAAGTGCTGCCATGATTTGTGACAACTCTGTCCTATCCTCTCATACCTGAAATTTTTTCGTTAACGTAAACACACCATTTATTTTGTCTGGCCTGACCAAAAGGTCAGAGGGACGACTTCGCTTTTAAGAATCATTTCTAGATAGGCAGGGATGCAAGATCAAACTTGATATTCTCCAAAATGCATAACAAAGACATCAACGTGGTTGGTTATTATCGAGGAATTATATCATGCACATGCAAAGCAAAATAAATTACATTTAATGCAACAATAAGTAGAATTCGGTAGCGTATCTAGCTAAGCTTACCTCCCAGTAGGACTCGGGCTTGGCAATAACTTGTAACAAATAGTTTCGGTTATCGTCTCAAGGTAAGAGAAAACTAAGGTTTTTAGCGCGAGACCTGATAATGGCGGCACAATAAGGTGGTGGGTTTACCCGTCTAATGGTTCACTTTAGTTATAATACTGACTAAAAGAACCAAAGGGAAATGGCAAAACCAGTTTCACATGGCATGAGTAGCGGCTACTGCTACAAAACTAGACTACAAAAAACAAAAAGTACAAACTATTCTGTGTGGTTTCTCTTTTCTGATTCCTCTCTTTCTCTCTCGTTCCCAAAGGAAACCGTTCATTAAGACCTGGTCTCGTAAAGTCCGCTACGACTGATGTACCGCACCCACTTGATGACGTCGTGGTCACTGTAGTTGAGCTTAGACTCAAATACTTTCAGGTAGCGAACCTTCAGACCAGAGGCTGCAAACGGAACCTGGGTAGATTGAAGAAAGAAAAAGGAAAGTAGAGATCCCATGAAGACAAATTGCCACATTGGTGGACGAACTCGAAAGTTCAGAGAGATGGGTGGACGAGCCTACTGACTCTACATACCTCAAAGTTGAGAGAGATCGGAGGACGAGCCCATCGACTCTACATACCTCAAAGTTGAGAGAGATCGGAGGACGAGCCCATCGACTCTACATACCTCAAAGTTGAGAGAGATCGGAGGACGAGCCCATTGACTCTACATACCTCAAAGTTGAGAGAGATCGGAGGACGAGCCCATCGACTCTACATACCTCAAAGTTGAGAGAGATCGGAGGACGAGCCCATCGACTCTACATACCTCAAAGTTGAGAGAGATCGGAGGACGAGCCCATTGACTCTACATACCTCAAAGTTGAGAGAGATCGGAGGACGAGCCCATCGACTCTACATACCTCAAAGTTGAGAGAGATCGGAGGACGAGCCCATCGACTCTACATACCTCAAAGTTGAGAGAGATCGGAGGACGAGCCCATTGACTCTACATACCTCAAAGTTGAGAGAGATCCGAGGACGAGCCCATTGACTCTACATACCTCAAAGTTGAGAGAGATCGGAGGACGAGCCCATTGACTCTACATACCTCAAAGTTGAGAGAGATCGGAGGACGAGCCCATCAACTCTACATACCTCAAAGTTGAGAGAGATCGGAGGACGAGCCCATTAACTCTACATACCTCAAAGTTGAGAGAGATCGGAGGACGAGCCCATTTCTTCTTCTCTCCGGATGGCAAAAGTTCAATCTCAGCGGTGATCTGAACTTCCTTCATACCGCTCATACGTTTGATCCTAAGGAATATAAATCATAAAAGTAATTATTTTTTACTGTGTCAGCATCAGAATCACAGGAATGAGGAATTTTGGTAGGAAAATTAAGACCAAAGATTACTTTAATCAACGAGAGACAACTTACTTCCAGACGATGGCATTTTCACTGGATTTGTACTTAGCCTTCCCCTTCATGCAGAGGACTTGAACACCACTGGTGTTCATTGGAGTAGGAATGCGCACCTGTGGTCCAAAGTTCAACAACAAATAATAAACAAATGTTATTATGCGGGAACAAAAGGAGAACTCTGAATTTTTGCAGAATATTTCAAATCGTTTTTTTGGTTTAATTTAGCCTGTAACAGAAAACACAACTAGATTAAAAGAATACAATTGAATGAAAGTGCATCATGTGGTATGGCGTATGTTGTATTTTACGGAATCACCCTGAATTTAGTAAGGCCGTGTCCGAAACAGGCATCCAGAACTACGACTATGGCAATTGTCAGTATTTCCCCGCACAGTTGTAATAGGCGCACACCTAGACAATAGCCATAGACGGAAGTTTCTGATGCGACTTCGGTCAATGCCTAGACGCTGACCTCAATCTTCTGTCCCAGGATAGACGGTTTGAAGTTGGACTTGAGTACCACCTTCACCTCCATCTTGGTACGGCCGACCTCTCGGACTAACGGGATGCAACGGAATGGCAGACTGATGTCCTTAGTGGTCCGGTATTTCATCAGCTCGAACTCCCCGTCAGGGGGAATGAAGCTGATGCTTCTCTCCGACTCAAACTTGCTGAGTTTGACGCACTGGTGGAAGGTGCAGTCATCGATAGCGATGGAGCTTTTGCTGCAACAATTCAATCAAAAAATCAAAAATGTGAGAGGTTCTGGCAGAATGAGAACTGAACTGGGCAGAGTTATAGGCCGAGTTCGGGCGGTCTGTTCTTGACACGCGAACTCCGTTCTCGCGCTCGAACGGCGGGAACGCGACCCGTGAACATTGCACTCGGAACAAGAACACACACCACCTATCCATCAGGGTTTTGCAAGAACAAGTTACGCGTGTCAAAAACAGACCGCCCGAACTCGGCCTAAAATGAGGCTTCTCAGGCATCAGAAAAGAGGATACGATTCTCCTTACAATGCGGTTTCTTGCACTTCAGTCGGACATTTCGTTAACAAGTTATGGCCGATTAAAGTTAGCGTTTATCAGGGAAGAGTAACTAAACTTGAAGCTCCTATGGGGTCCATTCTTTGTGTTAAATATGCATAGCAAAACTGTGTAGTGATATATGTAGAAGTACTGAGAATGCCTGACAACAGATTCTGGGCATATTAAGGACACCGTGTTCTTACCTCTTGGAGGAATCACTTTCTCCTTTTCCTTGTTTATCGAGGGTCAGTTTGTCGTTCATTCCAAACTTGCATTCTGGCATGCCGCTGAGGTAGCTCTTCATGATGACCTTACCAGCAACGTGAGCGCTCAGGACTTGTCCTAGGACAAAGGCAAAGATGTTCAGACCGGGGATAAGACGACAAACTCATAATCCTAACTTCCTCATGGTCTCCAGGTACCAAAACGACTTGCCTGCTAAATCCAACAGAGTCTCTCTCGTGACAGTAAGTTTTACCTTGTGGTGACATGAGAAGATTGACGTTTTCCAAGACGTCAAGAAACAGCTCATTGCGCCTGTATTTGATGCCTTCTCTCCGCCAACCAATTTGACCTGTGACCTGGTTAGTGATCTGAGCCTGTTCCTCTCGTGTCTAGAAGGTCAAATGATAGACAGGTTTATGACATATACGCTGTCACAAAACACCCACAATCATAACAGCAACAAACTAGGAAAAGAACGCTGCAACCTGACGCCAGTTTTTTCTTCATATATTATCTCGATGAAGGTCAAACAGTGCGAAAATGTTGAAAAGATATGAATCTGGGACTTAGAAACATTTCCAATTTTGTTTGGAAATACTTTTTGTTGGTAAATAGGTGTAAAATCTGCAGTGATCTTCAAAAGAAAATCTGTTATTGGTTCTAAGAACGTATGTAAACTCAATGTTACAGAAAATATGCTCTTGTTACGGATTTCAAGACGGGCAAATAAGATTTATAAAAAGATCTGCTAGAACCCTCTCTATATCCACGAGACATAGCGTCTTAGAGTTAGAACAGTTAGAGTTGGAATTTGGTTCTCAGCAAACTTAGCTTTTTGGGTTGGGGGTTTTAGGAATTCATGACCTACCTGGGACTTGATACCCGTTTGTGTTATGAACGTCTTCAAGATGCCCGTGTCTGTATTCTGGGGGTATCCATAATCTAAGATCTCTGTCAATGTAAACAAAAATAATAATAATGCAGGGGAATCAACAATCAGCAACAAGGCAAACAACAACAACAATAAAAACTCCAAAAAACAAAACCCCCAAACAAACAGTACAACACACAAAAATACACTTTTTATTAAAAAATAGCTGGTCTTTCCTCAAAACAAAAGTAATGACCGTCAAGCAGACAATAGTGGAATAGATCAAGAGGAACAATTTATAACAAAATGAGTAATGTCCCTCACCATCCAACAGCTCGTAAATGAGCACAAAGTTGTTCTTGACATTGTCCTCGTTGATCTTGCCAAAGTAAGAACTCATGACCTCACACAGCTTCATGAGGAACTCAAAGACCATGGAGGCGTTGACATTCTGCCGCGTGACTGCGGCTAGCCAGATATTGCCCCGCTTAATGTGAAAGAAGCTGGTCCGGGCCAGGTTGGTGACCGGCGAACGTACCTGCTGGCGAGCGTGGATGACATTGACCCTAAATGCGTCAACGGCATGTCGTCTGTTGATAGAGAGACGAGAATGGGGATTAACCCGGACCTTCTCAAATCCTCCCAAATCCTCTTTCCCAATTGGAGGAATTTCGTGGAAGATTGAGGGTCTTCGGAAGTCGCATTATCGGAGGAATTTGTACTTGCAGGATAGAGGGCACTAGAGAATTTTTAACCCTGAGAAAAAATGGAGGATCCAGGTCATCAGGCCCAATCTGATGCTAGATGATTTCAGAGAATTGAGGTTATACTTTGCTGTTTATCCAAAAGATGATTTTAGAGGATTCAAGTTATTTGCTTCTTGCCCTATGCACATACTCAATAGAAAGGGAGGGTTTTGCAAGAATTCAGGCAGTGTTTCCCGGTGACATATATTGGAGGATTTAGGTTTCAAAAACCTTGAAATCGGAAAACACTGGAGGACTGAGATTACTTGTGTTGTAGTTGTAGGAACCATGGGGTAGGGAGTTAGGGTTAGTTGAGAGGCATACATGTCCTTAGTTCTTACCCTATGTCATCTCTGAACACTCGGGAGATTAATACCTCTCCTTTGTGGTTGTATATAAACAAACCGCCAATCATCTTGCATTATCTTAGTACACCTAATCATAAATAAAACCAAACGAAACAACAATGTGAATAAATACTCTATCTAGTACTATGCAACAGTGGCATTGGTGGCTTGTGCGTAAAGCGCTTGCCTCTCACCAATGTGGCCCGGGTTAGATTCCTGGGCCGGACCATATGTGAGGAAAACCAGTTGGCCCTCTGGTTCTCCTCACTCAATCAATAGTCATGATAGTGACTCCCCAACTCTCCCAACGTTAAGGATTTCTTGCCTTCGAGGGGATCAGAGGCTACTTTGCACGGGTGCGTAGCTATGTTCCCCAGTCCCTATGTTCCCCAGTCCCTATGTTCCCCAGTCCCTATGTTCCCCCATAGTTGTTACAATCAGTAATGTAATAAAATAGGACGTGTAAGTTAACATCGAGAACGTACGAGACTTTACGAACGTACGAGATTATTACGTTACTGGTCGATTTTATTATATTACACTATGGGGAACATAGGGACTGGGGAACATAGGGACTGGGGAACATCGGGTTGACCCCCTTTGCACGGAGCCCATGGTGATGGTTGTGTTTATAATGGCCTCGGTTTAGACATCGATAAACATGATTTTTTAATTATATTAAAGCTTATTAAGTTGTATTTACAACAGTTACACAGTGTAAAAACCATGGTAAAAACAATCGCTAGTACTAGTACTACTAGTACTATATAAACCAATTCGATGTTTCGTGTAAGCAATTATTAATTCTGGGACAAAATTTTGGATAAACAAACCCACGTGACTTTGCTACTGTGCTAGGCCTACCACTCCGCATTGGATTGAACTGTGACAGCATGACGTGTTTTATTTAAACTAAAAACATGCATTGTTCAGTCTAGTTGGCTTTTTGTGAGTAAAGTCATTCACATTATCAAATGCTGTAAAAATACAACAATTAACCTTATGTAGATTGGCATGGGTGTGGCTTCCAATCTGTGAATTGTTTTAACTTTTATGCCCGGCCATTTTCTGTCCGCAAACTGGGCACACGACGAGTCGAAACAATCAAGCGAAGTGCCACCATCAAACTGAACAAAGTGTATCAAAATAGGCATATAACTTAATAATTTCTCCAAATAATCCTGCTTCATACTTGCCACTAAATGAGGGCGTTAATAATGATGCATTCTTGAATATAAGCTACGTACCATTTACTATAGCACTTCAGCACACGAAATCCGCCATGCTTTTTGGTGGGCGGACCGGCAGATTATTTTTTCGATTATGCGGATGTGATCGATCATTTTATGGCTATCACATGAGGGCGCTATAAACAGTGCGCGCGCGCGGGCCTGGCGCGTCACGCGCACAACAAGGAGAGGGCAAACGCGACCCGTCGTGCGCATATACGCGTCATGACGATGGCACTTTTCTGTGTTCATATTTCTTGCGCGGCGCGTGTACTTACGGGTTTGCGCGCGTAAATCTAAGGAGTTTTTCTTGCTTTGCGTATAATATAATTCAGGCGTATGTGTTCTGTTACGCTTCCTATTTTCAGAACAATAAGTACACGTATATATAGGTTTTATTTATATGTCTATTTGCCCGCTATTCTGCCAACAAAATTAATGGTAGATGCATGTATACCCCCTAAAAGTCCGAGTATTTTCTTTAAAAGTGGGGAAAGAGGAATTAAAAGGAGCCCTGATGATTTCGGTCGGCTATGGTCGACCTCGGCTCGTCATAACGTCAGTGCGCACGGGCTCCGAAACAATTTGTGTAAAGTTTTGATATTGTACCATAACAAAAAACCACTTAGACCAGGAAGTACCTATGATGATTTCAAGCACCTTTCCGATTTCAAATATGACAAATCCTGGAGAAATTGAAAGAAAATGGCAAAACTTTACGGACCCTTATACATATGGGGCGATTTTGCTTCATGCCTCCCGGCCTAGTTTGTAAACTGCAGCAAGTTGCAAGCCGAGCTCTTTCTAGAGTGTTCGGGCGCATGCTTTTGTCCATTTTCGATTCAATTGAACGAAGGCGTGGTATGTTTTTCACTTGAACGCGTCTAGTCGATCGATGTCAAATCTAGTAGTTTTTTAACAGACAAAGCTTTCACTTTGTGATGCTAAATGTTGGCACGTAATTTGATATTTTTTTTAAAATTCATTCATTTATTCATTCATTATTTCGCAGGGTGCATCGCATACAATCATAACAGTCATATAAATATACAAAAACAAACATCTTAACAGTAATAAACAATTAAGAGGAAAACATCGGCGCACAGAATCACTAAAAAGCGAACTCAATCACTATCGAGTAGGATCTCCTTTAATGATTTATTTGTGTTATTTTCTCCACTTAATTTAGTGCAATAAATAATTATCTTATTGCAAAGAGTTATCATCACTGGAGAAATTTGCAAAACTTGCCCCATTTACTTGAAACCGAGTGACTAGAGAAATTACCATAGTCCAAGTTGATCCACAAGCTAGCTAGTCATTATAACCATGGAGGAATTTTCCTCCATGGTCAAACCACACAGCGTTCGAGTGCACGTGCAGTTCCAACTAGACCCCCACGACCCCCTTAATCATCCGCGACAAACAAAATAGTACAGTGCATAATATATATCATTAAAAACATAATCAAAATATGTGACTGTTTGACATTTAACCAGGTAATCTGTGCTTGTTAAAAGTGTTCATAGATATTTCAAAACGGAAATCTTACTTTGAGTTTTACAAATAGTTCCGAAACTGCAAATGGCTGCAATTATGCTAATAAATGTTTTATTCATAAGGTACATGACGTAATGCATATGCGACCCAAACAGTGTTTAAAACCTCGTGGTTTGTTTTGGGTGAATTCCGCACACAAGATACACGCTCCAGTAACTTGGTTTTGGCATGGAGGAATAGTTTTGGGTAAGTATAACTAATTAAAATACTTGATTAACATTTAATATTCCATAATTACTTAAATGCAACCGTGTTTTGATCTTGTTTCATACCTAAATGTCATCTCTTTGACTTCAGTTGGTGTACACTGCAGTGCAGCGGGTGTAAGCGCTAGCGCTAGTGTAATGGCGCGGCGGGTGCCTCCATGATCAGATCGACCGTGGACTAAATTGTACCTCGAGGCTCCATGGTCGATCAACAATTGAGGGGCAACGTTTAGTCGACGTTTGCTTGTTTTACCTCGATTACATTCTGAATGACAGACCTATTCACTCCTATCACAGTGCGCACTTGTTAAAGCTTATATTCTGGCCAAATTTCGGGCTGAAAGCCGTGCTGTTTAAGTTTTTTGGACGAAAAACAACTAGGTTCCACGTCACCCAAAACCCGGGATTCCCCTTAAGTTATAGCGCGCGTGGCCGTGTTGCGATGCCCTGGTGGTACGGCACAGGGTGTGGTGGGTCACGGTGGCATGATACCATAGCTCCATGGCTAGACCATTCCTCCATGGCTAGACGAACTTGCACACGCCCTGGCGCTAAATCCACACTAGAATGTCGTTGTTCAGTTCAATATCTGCAGCTTGTTGTTTTCGTTGCAGATGTACTTTATTTAAAGTTTTTCCGTTTGTTGTCTTTGTTTGTCTCGAGGTTGTCCATGTGGGTGCTGTGTACATTTTGTGGTAGGCTGGTGTTATTGTTTTTCACCCAACCATTTCATGGATGTAATTTTTGCGGTTGGGTGACCTTCGACTTAGCGTTGGCCTGTGTTCTGTTGTTTACAGTTTATATCTTACAGAAAGTCGACTAGGTATTGTGTTCTAATTTTGTTGTGGATCTAGTGAGGCTAGTGACTGCATTGATTTCACAACAAATACATTAATTAAACCATAATTTCACATCCATTTAGATTGACCATGTTAATGATTTGGAAAGAATGAAGTATACTTTCCTGCAAATTCTTTGGTTGTGATCGAAAATTGAGTGCATTTTCAAAGTATTTTCAATTCTAACAAAATTGGAAATGTTTCTCAGTCCCAGATTCATGTCTTTCTAACATTTTTTTGCAATGAATGATACTTTTATTGATACTATTGGTTGTCTGCTCTTATTCCTCCATGGTTGAACAGACAGGTTTCTGGGACTGAAGCTTGGTTGAAGCTTGCCTTGTTTATTTATACTGCTGTGCTGCCGCAAATTTAAAATGGATCAAGATGGTTTTGGTAACAAAATACACTGTATGTAGGTTCAATCTTTACTTGAACTGCTTTTCCAAATCATACGACTAAATATGAATGCCCGCAAGAAAAAAACAACACTTCCAAAACATCCCGAACAATAGTGCTTACATCAGCCAAATAAATTCTTTGTCCATTAATAATTACACGATTCTATTCGCCGTTATATTTTGCTTTCGATTGATGCACATTGCTTGATAATTATTTACATGTTGGTACATGTTTTTCATTCAGAATGTATTTTTTATTAAATAACATAAACATTTCCGGCAGCTGTTGTGCTTTACAGGAAGTGTTTAGTCGTTAAACAGTTTTACCATTACCACCAAAAAAAGGTGAGATTGCTTTTGGTTGAGAATGTTTTATTACCCAAATGAAATGTACTGGTAGTTTAAAGTATGGTTAAAGATAGATACACCATTGGTAATTGCTTGAATTATCAGGAATGGGTGGATTTGTGGGATTGTTTTTTGAAGTACATAAATATCGTTTAAAGGTAGGATACACCATTGGTAATTGCTTGAATTATCATGAAAGGGTAGATTTGGGGGGTTGTATTTTATAGTAAATATCGTTTAACTGACCTGTCCGAAGTTTTACGATCATGGATGCCGAGAAAAGCACTAAAAACAGCGTTTGTTTTCCACCGGCGTCGAGCAGTTATTCTTATGTTATCTTTGTTTTTTTCGCGCTCGCCGGACGGCGATCGCGAATTTTTCTTTATACAATTCTACTTTTCAGAATAATTACAGGATATCTAGCGCAATCATTTTGTTTGATGCCTACAATCATTATTTACTTTCAAATGAGTAAGATATTTCCTAATAATTCGGTAGTAAATATTTTCGATATCTGCAAATGGTGTATACTACCTTTAACTCAACTGTATAAAGTTTGACAATAATGGATGCTGAGAAAAGCAAGAAAAACATCGTTCGTTTTCATCCGGCGTCGGGCAGTGGTTCTTATGTTCTTGGTTTTTTTTCTTGCAATAGCCGTCGGGCGATCGCGATTTTTTCAATAAAATTAAATTTTTCTGAACAATTACAGGATATTTGCCGGATGCCTACAATCGTTAATTACTTTCAAATAAGTAAGATATTTTGTAATAATTCGGTAGTAAAGTTTCTTGATATCTGCAAATGGTGTATCCTACCTTTAAGTGATATGTATATTGTGTACATGTCACGGTTATACAATTCAAGTGGGGAAATATAATTTAGCGCCCTCGCTCGGCAGCATATTGCCAATTGCGCATGTGCAGCAGGCAAGGACATTTGGTCGCATCACGCATTCTGCATGGAAAACTACATACAGTACATGGACAATGGACCATTGTATAAATTAAGAGGGCCTGATATTTTAATGTTAACCCTTTGACACCGGTATTTATTTCTCACTCTACCGAATTATTCACGTGACTACACATGAGCCTTTGCCCAGTAGCTGCACTGCACAATGGCCCTGAGTGCGCAGCTGTGATACAGGCAGGCTTTGTTGTATTGTGTAGAACAGATGACGACAGCATTCCAGATGGATAGCGGGCCGCGGCTATAGCCGTTCCCCGGCGTCAAGGGGTTACCCAATTCGTGCCGGGATTATTTTAACATCACCGAGCTGAGACGCGGGATTATTTTAATCGAAACTTGATCTGAGGCGAGTTCAAGCCGATAGTACCGGGAAGCACACCCGGCCTTGCTCGTGCTGACAGACATTTCGGCCTTGCTCGTGACGTGTTTATGCGTCATCCGTTTTGAATCTAGGGAAAACTTTGCGTGTATGTTAACGTCCTCCGGCGCGAACTGGTTAACAATCAAAATTATCAGTAAGATTTTCTGAAAAAGATCTTGTTAAGATTGAAATATATCACTTATCAGGCCCTCATGATCTTTTTAAATAATATCATTCAGGCCCGAAGTGGCCCATTGCCGAGATTGTTCAATCTATGTGAACTTGTTGTGGACAAATTAAATGTGACATGATTGGCTGTTTCAGTTGAATGATTTTTCCAATTTATACCACTGTAAATTTTTCTCTCTCAAATATTTACAATTTTGTATGAAACGGAGCAATACAAATATTTATATTTTTGTTTTACACAACAGTTTAGGAATTATCGTTAAAGTCAATAATTGCTACATTGTTGTTGACACCTTGCTATGTTTTGTTTTGTGACGGGAACCTTAGCCAGCTGTGCGGAAGTTTGTTCCTCTGTATCTCATCCGACTGCTGTTTTAGAAAATGTCATCAGAAAAATTGGCATCATACCAAAAAAAGAAGAAAAAAAAAGGTTGGAACCATTTGCAGCATGGGAGGAAAGGGATTATGCAGGTTTCCCTTTTGAGATTATGTAGGTTTCCCTTTTGAGATTATGTAGGTTTCCCTTTTGAGATTATGTGAAATGTAACCTTCATACATACATGTGGTTTGACAGCATAAATATGCGCAGTGTGTCAGTACAGTTTTTTGCATGTGTTTCTAGAGGGGGGGGAGGTGGGGCCACACAAATCTGTACACAGCTTCAGTGTACACACGCTATGCACAGTCTCATTTTTGTGCTGCCGAACTACTGACCGAAATTGTGACTTCTGCATACAATGAGGGTTAAAAAAACCAATGGGTTGCAAACTAGCTGTCATTATGAGTGAGATTTAAAAAGGTGGAGATTAAGAGGTTTTTGGATGGGTGAATTTGTTTTTTATATAAATAGGGGACGTACCGGTAGAACAATAGAGGACAATAGGGTCCCCTATTTCGAAAAGGTCCCCGGTTCCGATTTGGTGGGGAATTTTTTTGTTATCATTCAATTATGTCATTGTACCCCAACAATCCTACATGTATGCACATAGACATTTAATTTATTGTCCCAGTAACCCAGTACAATTTCAAATCTGTATTTTTATGTGTATATATATTACAAGCATATATGACGTCATACATTGTACCCCTGCCTTATAATGAAGTGAGCTCGCTACCGGACCATGTAGGGAGGGTGGCCCGTTATAGCGTGCAGTGCATTAGCTTAAGGTTTTGCCCGGATTGTGCGATATGAGATGCTGTACATACAATACCTTACTTAGCATAAATTTCTAGCATTTGGGATGTAAACAAGTACAGAAAGTCAATGATAGATTGTGGTGTACTGTACGTTGTATAATGGCTGCAGATTTTGGAAGTACAGTACATTGACAAACCGAACGCGTCGTCGTCGACACATGCGTGCAGCTGAACTAGAGTTTACTAACCCTGTGTGCAGTACAGTTGCGAGTGTGCTTCACTGAGGTAGGTTTTTTTCAATTGCGTCACTTGCTGTATTCACAACTTACAGCACACGCAAGCTGTATTGTTAAATAGAAGTGAATTTAACTGGACTGTAGAATTAAACTGTGCGTTGTTAAGATTTCAATTGCTTAATTGATTACCAGTGGGAGGAATTCCGTGTAAATTTCACATCGCCGTTGTTGAGGACAAAAGCTGGAGGTGGCGGAAGGTATCGGCACGATTTGCATTGTGTTTATGAATCAAATGGGCCAACTCGGCCATGCACGCTATACATGCTGAGTTTGGTGTGTGTACTTTTGTAGCGTACATGTACATTCTACCGATAGTTTTACCTTGTCATTTTATCTTGTCTGTTGACCCATTTGTTTCTAAAATCAATTTAGAAAGAGATTTACTAAGGAATTTATATGGGTCATTAATTAGAACCTTTTATTGTAAACACTTTGATTATTATTATTTATTTGTTTAATTACTTGTATAATAATCATTGTACGTGTGTACCAGTTAGTTCGTACAGTGGACTCTCGGTACAAAACTCGCCTAGGCGTAACAAACAAATGTTCGTTATGGCATCTTATTGTTGTACATTAATGTATTATCGTGATCGGCCATTTTATTTTTAATTAGATGTAAAGGCTTAACATTGGGGAACCAAAAACAATAAAATTCTTGCTCCAATTTTTGTCGATCATTTCAGGCCTTCTATATATCGTAAGTTCCATTGTTAGCACCGACGCACTGCATCCATGAAAAAAAAGTATAAAATCATTGGGCCGTAAGTTCTTGGAATCCACACACGCCGTAAAGACTAAGACAATCTGAGTCGTCTGTCGATTTGGTCTTTCAACCAAGCACGGTTTCCAAGTGAAATTTGTCCCGTTGTAATTGCGAGCTTGTGCGTGCAAGGTAAAGGACGTGCGTCATGGCCAGGGCTGTACACGTGTATTTTATATATTAAACACCAGATTTTGTTTTCTTCTCTCGCTGGCATCCAGGGCCTGTTGACCTTTGACCTTAATTAGAAAGTAGTATTGCGCTGTGCTGTGTTTTCCGTTGGACAAATTCTCAAGGGTACACCTTCCTTACTTCATGTATGATTCAGATTTGAATGAGGATAACTAGTGTGTTTATTTGGTATTGACTGCGTGCTTGCAAGAAATTAATGAGTTTTTGTTTATAAATACAAACATGTAAGTCAAGTTATTCACAGCAAATTAGTATATTGCTGTGAGATTGTTGGGCACCTTCTCTTGAGTGAAATTTATTGTAATTGAACCCTAACAAGTTGGTATGTTACAAATTGGAATTTCTTAAGAAGAAAAATTCCAAACAGAATTCAGTTTAATTCGCTTCGGATGACATGACGTGAGTACATGCAAAGTTTTTCTGGAATTCAAAACGGATGACGGATAAACACGTCACGGCCGGAAATATCAGGGTGTGCTACCCACAGATGCCGGCCTGAACCCGTCTCGGATTGAGACACTTCACTTCTTTCCCCATCCCTTCCCCTACCCCTTCTCCTACTTTTTTCCCCCACCCCTTCCCCCACCCCTTCCCCCACCCCTTCCCCCACCCCTTCCCCCACCCCTTCCCCCACCCCTTCCCCCACCCCTTTCCCCACCCCTTCCCCCACCTCTTCCATCACCCCTTTTCCATCGCCCCTCTTCCACCACCCCTCTTCCACCACCCCTCTTCCACCACCCCTCTTCCACCACCCCTCTTCCCCCACCCCTCTTCCCCCACCCCTCTTCCCCCACCCCTCTTCCCCCACCCCTTCTCCCACCCGTTCCCCCACCCCTTCCACCACCCCTTCCTCCACCCCTTCCACCACCCCTTCCTCCACCCCTTCCACCACCCCTTCCTCCACCCCTTCCACCACCCCTTCCCGAACCTCTTCCCCCACCACTTCCACCACCACTTCCACCACCACCCCTTCCCGAACCTCTTGCCTATTTTTTTTACTGAGTCCCTGGATCCTTTTAGGGTGGCTAGCTAGCTGATCCTGCTCATCCTTGGCATGCACTGCTGTACTCACTAAACATAATTTTGCATCATTGCTGTGGTTGTGGTGCACCATTTTATAATAGAAATAGGATAGGTTGATTTTTGATATATGTGTCCTTGAGTGTCTAGATGCAACCTAGACATGACGTCATGCTCTCGCTGTAAAGAGAGAAATTATTTTGAAATTGTGTGGCCTTACCCTTGACATTTGGAAGCCTGTTTAGCCAAGTAAATGGACATGTATGCTTGCAGCAATAAATTTGGTGCCATAATTGTTCATTTAAGCAGACATGTGTGTGTTGGAGAAAGTATGCATTTTGTATAAAAGGCTTTCAAATTTTTAGTTAATTATTTGTTTAAAAATAAAAGAGGATTGTGCACTACATTTAAATTTCATTAACAGTTTTGAATACAATTTTAATACAATTTTGCACACACCAGTCTTTTCCAATTTGGGGTTTAAACTATTTTTACTCAACATTAATGGAAGTTAATAACTATAATTATATCGCTAATAACTATGCGGATATCTACTGTATTTACTTTTTGTTCAGTTAACCCTAACTCTCCTCAATCCTCAAATCCTCAATGCAGTTTTAGAGGATTTTGGAGGATTGAGGATGAATGGCAAAAAATGCGTTGATTTTTTGGAGGTTGCAATGGGTCAAAGTCGAAGGCCTTACCTAGCATTCTTTATGTTCAGCCATGCATAATGTAACCCAGCCATTATGTTCGTTACTGACTCGACCCATAGCAGAAATTGAGTAACTGGAGAAGGATTTAGGAAGATTGAAGCAATGGTCACCTTTCCACCGAAGAAAGTCGAGTGATAACGGATGATTTTGGAGGATTGAGGATGAATCCAATTTTGTGCATGTTGCAGGCAATTGAACATGTTTGCAGGATTGAGGATAGTTCCTAGCCAATAGTGCCTAGGGGGTTAGTGTTATAATGTTTTCATGTTACAACATTGACGTTTGTTAAAATTATAAAATTGTTCTTTTTCCTTATAAAAGTTTAGGTTTTATGTAAATTGTAGCATTTGTACCTGAAATTGAAGAGATGGGCGTTACATTTACAGATGTACAGTTAATTAATTGAAGACTTTTTTTTCGTTTACATTTTATGCGAGTAGTGTTGGTGGAGGGGTCAGTCGGTCAGTTTTTCTTGCCTTTGCTGCATATTAATGAGTGGTTCAGTACTGACCCAGTTAGTTGGCCATGTAGCCTAGAGGATTGCCTGTGAATGGCGTGATGTCGTTTCTTAGCTCAACGCAGTTGATGGTGTACCTCAATTGACATGCAAACAGTCACGGCGCACCAAGCGGGATAATGTAATGTTTAGTCTGAGACATACGCAAGACTGGAAAAATAAAAAATTGTTTAACGTTTGAACTTGAACTTGATTTTCTTTTTTTCTTATACATGGACAAAAAATGTACTTGGGTAAAATTGAATCAGTCGGTGTTATTATGTGTGCGTTTGTTGTTAAATGGGTCGGGATTTTTCTTGCAAACCCAAAAGAAACCTTTCATGTATGTGAAGATGTTCAGAAGCCCGAAACCGAACTTGCCATTCTCATGGCCCATAATTCTTAGTACAAAATGTGCGTGTCTGTGGTTACCCAAACATTTGCTAACTGTCTGCCGTGGTAAATTCCTTTGCATACATTTTTATGAAGAATATTTTAAAGTCAGCTCCCAATAATGTCAGTTTTTTTTTCATCATTTCAGTCGGTTTCGGTTTTGCGTTTCCGATTTCGGGTCGGGTCGGGCTGGGTCAGTTAAGCTATGTTGTGAAAAAACCCGAAATAAACCGGAATAAATCGATATTCATGCGATACTGGTAAGAGTTCAGGCACAAATCAGGTCACACAATTTTTTGTGAAATTTAGGATGATTTGCTCGAGCCAAACATTCTTTTTGGGGGGTTTTGGTTCCGTTTGTTTTTGGTTCAGGTCGGTTTTTTTCATGAATTTTTGTCGGGTTGGGTTGGAGAGTTCATAATCGGTTTCGGTTCGGATTCGGTGTATATTTTTAATGTTTCGGATCGGTTTGGCCTAGTCAACTCAATCCGATGCACATCGATAGTACCCAACTAAAATACACACAGGCGAAAGCTTTCAATCAAAAACTTTGCCCCTGTGACCTCTGAAAGGTAAATGAGAAAACAAAAAATGAAGGATCGCATTTGACGAAATCGCTCCGAGTTGTGTAGATTATTTTGCAAACAAAAATGTTTTTTAAACAAATTGACGAAATATATTTTTAAAACCGTAGTATAATAACCATAGAGTAAGTTGTATTAATTAATTAGTTAATTAATTAATTAATTAACGGTCACCATATCTATCAAACCCTTTTGATACAATAATTTACACTGGTGGGCTTGGTGGCTTGACAAGCTTGGTGGATTTTGGCGGATTCAGGAGACTTTCTAGTACTGAAGGAGTTAGGGTTAATGGCAAATTCATAGATCTGCTAAGCAAAACAATTTGCTTAGCACAACAAAAGTCTTGCTCATTAAAAACAGGTTACCAGCCAAAATTATACGTTTTGTTTTCATGCTAAGCAAAAAAAACAGCTGATTATCAATAAAGATCAGGTGAAAATTTGGTCTGTAACCTTGTTTTTGCCAAGGACAAATTGTCATGCTAAGCAAATGTTTGTGCTTAGCAGCTCTATGAAATTGGCCCCTAGTGTAATATTTGACAGTGCCGTGCATGTATAATAACTTCCAGTACATTTCAATGAGATGGAGTTTGCATCACTATTGTTAGCTGTTTAATTTATTGACTGGCGCCCATTTGAATGGTTACCACCAGAAACCATTGCTTTGTCGAGTTGGCAGGTCTGGATAGTTGGCAGGTCTGCGCATAACTTAATTGTGTAAAGGTCAAGTTGGCGACCGCAATCGGAAATACTAAAGACAGGGGACAAAGTTCCAATCGCTTTTGTCTGAAATTGTCAGACGCTGACTGACCTGTGTAAAGTTGGTGTGCCCGTGCTTTTTTTAGGGGGGTATAATACAAATTTCGTGGCCGGAGTGGAGGGTTATTTTCATGCTAGATACCCACTTACTGTGCAAAAATCTCTCAAATGACCCAATGCATCACCCCTGAAGTGGACTTAATCATATTTCCCAAATGTTTGTTTTCATCCCAATTATTGCCCTATAGGGGCAACAGCCACAGAGAAGAGATTCGGACACGGCCCAAGTCTCCTTTCTCTTATCTTTGCTCAGTCTGATCTCAGGAAGTGTAAAGTTCAGCTAACTCAATTGCAAGTTTGCGTGGGCGAAGTGTGCATAGAATGTGCCGGTGTGTGCCACTTTTTTTTCTTCACGCTAGGTTTGGGACAAAACAAGACTGCTGTACTGTAGATTGTCTGTAGTGAAATCCGAGCAAATAATGATATCGGAGCTTTAATCAGGCCAGGATGATATCGGATACTTTAATTGAGAGGCTGGTGTATGCTGGTACTAGAATAAAAAACTCGATGGACAATGGATATTGAGATGATAACTGCATCTTGCCAGTAATGCGGAGGTAACCGAGACGTGTAGATTGATTGGCAAGGGAACTTAAAGATAGGATACACCATTTGCAGATATCAAAAAAAAATTACTACCGAATTATTAAGAAATATCTTACTCATTTGAAAGTAAATAATGATTCTAGGCATACAGCAAAATGATTACGCTAGATGTCCTGTAATTGATCCGAAAAATAGAATTTTATAAAGAAAAAGAAAAATTTGCGATCGGCGGATGGCGATCGCGAAAAAACAAAGATAACATAAGAATAACTGCTCGGCGCCGGTTAAAAACAAACTCTGTTTTTCATGCTTTTCTCGGCATCCATGATTTTAAAACTTCGAACAGGTCAGTTAAACGATATTTACTATAAAATACAACCCCCCAAAATCTACCCATTCATGATAATTCAAGCAATTACCAATGGTGTATCCTACCTTTTAATAATGTTGGACTTTGATTGAATTGTATTCATAGCTACACTAGCAAAACAAGGACAGTGTGATAAAATTGAAGGAGGCAGTTAATAGAACATATACTTAATTCCTGGGGCAACTAATTTCTATGGTGGGCATTGTTTTTCCCTTAAACAGTTATCAGTGCTAAACTGTTTACTTTAGTAAACGTTTTTACTAAAGAAAATGTTTTACTTCATTTATCCTTTTTACTTCAGTTATCCATTTTACTTTAGTAAATGTTTTTACTTTAGTCAATGTTTTTACTTTGGTAAACTTTTTTACTTTGGTAAACTTTTTTACTTTGGTAAACCGTTTTACTTTGGTTCGGTAATTTTTTTTACTTTGGTAAACTAACGTGAACAAACTATGAATAGAGATTACTTTTTGCGCGGCAAAGTTAAATTACCATTGTCCACCGTTTTCATTGATGGGTAGATTGATGAAAATTACGCTATTAATAACCAGCGCGACAAAAAAATATATATTTTAAATTTCACTTTGTTTACCTTTTGTAGGTGTTCTTGCAAAGTTGATTTGTATTAAGAATGATGTCAGCTTTATTTGTTGGTTTTATCTACAGGCTGCTGAGGTAGATTGTTAGCACGCTCTTTGCAGTACTTGTTGACCACTAAGCCGGTCGGATTGTCTTAAGATGTCCGGGGATCAGAAGCTCCCCAATTGCTCATCATTTGAGAGGAATATCTCCCAGACTTCCGACTCTGCTAGCAACCTATCACAGCCGCTGTCTCAGGAAACATTCAATAAACTGTGGGCGCGCATTACAGAGGATGGGTAAGGGCTGTCTATGTTCTTAACCAGTTCGCGCCGGGATTATTTTAACATCACCGAGCCGACGCGCGGGATTATTTTTAACGAAACTCGATCCGTAGCAGGTTCAGGCCGCCAGTACCGGGAAGCACACCCACGCATTTCTGGCCTTGCTCGCTGCTGACAGACATTTCAGGCCTTGCTCGTGACGTGTTTATGCGTCATCCGTTTTGAATCTAAGGAAAACTTTATATTCGTCATCCAGCGCAAACTGGTTAAAGTGGATTTTAGCTATTAACCAGTTCGCACCAGAGGACGTATATATATACACGCAAAGTTTCCCCCAGATCCAAAACGGATGACGCATAAACACGTCACGAGCAAGGCCGGAAATGTCTGTCAGCAGCGAGCAAGGCTGGAAATGCGTGGGTGTGCTTCCCGGTACCATCGGCCTGAACCCGCCTCGAATCAAGTTTCTTTTAAAATAATCACGCACCTCGGCTCGGTGATGTTACAATAATATCGGCGCGAACTGGTTAAAAAGAAACAATTTTTTTTTCTTCTGACATTGCAGTTTGCAGATTATACAATTTAATCTGGATCGTGTTTTGTATTTCTTTGACTAGGAGTCTCAACGCTGTCACTACTAGTCCCGTGGATTGGAATTTTTCGGAAGATTTCCAAAGTGGGGATTTGATTGAGAACAATGTTGATGTGCAGTTGCAGCATTTTGAGCTTGGTGCTCAAGGTCCCCAAGATTTACAATGCATTGGTGAGGATCTCGGTAACTTCAATCAGGTGAGCTGGTAGTGATTAAATGATTGGATATTCATAACAGTTTAGCCATTTCTATTGGTCGAGGGCCCGACACGTCGGTTTGTTTTAACCAGTTCGCGCCGGATGACGTATATAAACGCAAAGTTTTCCCAAGATTCAAAACGGATGACGCATAAACATGCCACGAGCAAGGCCAGAAATGTCTGTCAGCAGCGAGCAAGGCCGGAAATGCGTGGGTGTGCTTCCCGGCACCATCGTCCTGAACCTGCTTCGGATCGATTTTCGTTAAAAATAATCCCGCTTGTCGGCTCGGTGATGTTAAAATAATCCCGGCGCGAACTGGTTAAGGGCACGTGTGTGAGGCACATAGCATTAAAAGAGCTGTACAAATTGTAAACAAAATCATTGAATAAGTGTAAATGTTTGACTTGTTTTGTCATTTGGACCGAAAGGTATTTATGAATGGGAATACAAATGTGATTGGCCAGTAGTAAACAAGAACGTTTCAATCCCAGTGGCGTGTGAATTTTGGTGAAATTTTTTTGGGAAAAAACATACTTTATTAGACACAAAAAAACCCGGTTATAAAGCCATTGAGAAGTCCCTCTCAGTACAATGAAACTGCACTATTACTAAAAACTATTTGTATCTGCATGAACACAAGAGGGCTCACTACATCTGGCCCATTGGTTCCTCCATCACACTGCCAGTACCCTACCTTAAGAATGGTACAACCCATTGTACCAACAACTTTATTGGTTTTGTTTACAGATTGGCAGTCATTCAATAACAAAACCAGTTGTATTCAAATTAGATAACATCCTATTCTTGACTGTTTATTATAGTTTTATTAATGTTATGATTTCCCCAACATTTAGGACAATATGTCAGTAATCAAAACAATTATTATTTTAATACAAAATTGTATATTAATAAGAGTCGTGTTAGTCCCAAAGGGATGCTATTCATGCAGTATTGTAGATCTATACAGTCCCTCGTTATAATACAGTAGTCATTCCGACCCCCGTCTCTGAATAATGGTTTGTCCCAAATCAGCTGTGGACAAGTCTGAGCTTGTCCGCTCTGTGTAAAAAAAAAGTTACCCGCGCTCAGACCTAAATAAACCCATGATTTAAGGTCAGTGGCATGTGAACCACAACATTATGAATATGCAAATCACTGCAAGGATCCTGGCGATCCGATTGGCTGGTTGTTATCACTGGGATACAAATAAGGAAGCTGCCTTGCTGAATATGGATGTCAAGGCCTGCCACTGCTCATGTTTATTCATGTCAACCCGGGCCAGGAAAGTAGTTCGGGCAGACTTGCCCTTCTATCTGATGATGATGATGATGATGATGATACACGTTGGAATCAAGAAAATAAGGTATTTCATTTGGGACTTGACTAATCGAGGTAATGTCACTGGATAGCTCCGACCATATACCTAGCATGCAGTGGCTCTGCAACATTGGATTAACGATGGTCAGGGAAACGCAGGTAAATCTTCAGGTTTTTTCATTAATTTTTGGTAAGAATTTAATTTATAACCTGTTTTTTTTTGCACCTTTAAGGTACAAATATATATATCTATATATGACGAATGTGAGTTTGAACCAAGCTAAAATAATTTTTTGTGTGTAAAGTGCAACTGAGGTTGAGCAATTGAATGCAATAATATTTTCAGCAGGATTTAATTTTGAGTGCATGCAAATCTTTGTGGTGAATTAATTAACTAAAAGTAGATGATTAAAAAAAATGACATTTAATCAAGGATAACATTGAAGAAATCAATGTGGGTGCAAAGAAATTGCTTTAATAAGTGATAAAAGTATAATTAACAAGTAATTAGAAAACAATTTCTTAAAAAATGATCTGTATATAAACTCTGTATTTAAGTTGTGTTTTTTTCCAGTTTGGCTAGACTATATATGTGACCCACTCTGCAAAAATAAGTCTGATGTGTTTTTTTGTGTTTTTTTGGATTTTACAGTTGGTCAGAAAAAGCAGGAAATATGGCACAACTCTGTAGTGTAATGCATTGGTCTTTACAATTTTGGGAAATTTGCTTTTTCTCAGTTATATTCAAAGTGTCTTTGAAAAAAGAAATGAAGATTTACAATTGCTCTGCTTCATCAGATGCTATTGTAGGAAAATGACAAAACCTGTATTGAATTTAATTTAGGGATCAAAACAATCTTTTCAATAGATCAGATCTGAAAATATAGGTGTCGGAGAAAGCAAAAGGCCTTAAAACAAAAATATTATTTGTTGAAAGAAAAATCACCTCCGAGACAATAAACAGCCCTTTACGTAAAAATGTATTTTGCGACATCAGACTCATTTTTGCAGAGCGGGTCACATATGCTAATTAATTGGCAACAAGACAAGACATTTAGTAATATCATGGAAATATCTCCATGGTAATATTGCCAGCAGTAATTCCCCCCAAAAATGTGAATTTATATGTTGCAGGGGAACTTAGTAAAATGGTCCAATCTTGCTTAGTAGTAGTACAACTGGAAAGTACAAATGTTAAGTCATTTGTTCTTAAATGCGAAAATGAATGGAATTAATGATTTCTTTGAAATGAAATTGATCCCTTTTGATAGTGATCAAACCTTTTAATGTTGCGGGCCCCTCTAACATACCTTACATGTACAATGTACGTAGACCACGCAATGACCTTCGCTTAGTCTGTCTTGTATATATCTGCTATAATCGCTCGGAAAAAATTGTCAAAGCAATTTGCACTGTCAAGATTACATAATACAGCAAAACTATCCAACAGATTGGTAATTTGTTTTAAGTTAATAAGACATCATGAAATCTAAAACTTTTAAATTTTCTAATGGTTAGGAAGATATCCAGAGTCGCGTTTGAAAGATCTAGATGTATTGTACGATATTTAAAAGGTCATTCTTATGATTTTTTAAAATTTTGTTTTGAGAATGTAATTGAGAAGGTAATTTTGTTTTTCTTCTACCAAATATATTTATTTAAAGTGTAGTTTTACTGTGACCTGCGGAAGAGTTTTATTTTGTAGGGTATTTTATATTTCCAGCGATTTTGCAGTAACTAAAACAAGTTCTGGAGTATCACTTGGACAAAAACTCCCAACGTGGGCCTCATTTTTGTAATGTAAGCGAGATGATTGACAAAGTAATCCTGTGCATAGATTGTTGTGCGTGATTCTGCAGTATTTAGCTTGCCAATGTGCAGGGCTATAGCTTTCGCTCTGGGATTGTTCAATCCTACCTAGCCTATGTAGCAGGCTGCACTAACTAACTACTGGCTGGTCCACAGCCGACCGACCACTGCAATGGGTGTCGGGATGGGGGGCAAGGGGGCACTCCCCCGCCCTCTCCCCCCTGGAAAATTACAATTTAAAATGAGGATACACCATTGGTAATTGCTTGAATTATCATGAATGGGTAGAGATTTTTTTATTTTTTTTGGGGGGGGGTTGTATCTTATAGTAAATATCGTTTAACTGACCCTGTCCGAAGTTTTATGATCATGGATGCCGAGAAAAGCATGAAAAACAGCGATTGTTTTCAAGCAGTTATTCTTAGGTTATCTTCGTTTTTTCGCGATCGCCGTCCGGCTTTATAAAATTTAATTAGAGGATATCTAGCGCAATTATTTTGCTAGATGCCTAGAATTATTATTTACTTTCAGATGAGTAAAATATATTTTAATAATTCAGTAGTAAATATTTTTGATATCTGCAAATGGTGTAACCTACCTTTAAAAGAAAACAAATACAAATCTAAGATGAGGTGGTTAGTCAATGTTGTACTTAACACTCAAAACCTGCTGTAAGAGGCATATAATGTGGCTTTATAGAGTGGTAAAAAAACCACGCGTTTACGCAATCTCATCCTTCCACTATTCAGAAACCTACACTTTGGATATGATAGGAAATCTTGTTAGAAGGAAAATGATACCAAGAACTCTCAATTTGGTCCAGTAGATTTTTATTCCGGCACCAGACAACAAAAATCAATGAAAAATTGACATTTAAAATTGTTCTGAGTGTTTTGAACCCTAGCAGTACCGAATCTTCCAATTTTAATCTGATTTTGCACACCCTTTGGGGAGTTGGAGGTAATGAATGGTTTTCTTACTTCTGTTAAAGAAATCTTTTTTAGATTACCAATTAATTAAAAGTTGTTTCTGAAATCAGACCATTGTCTTTTAATTAGGGTCAAAGGTTGTCAATAGATGCCCTTTTTGTATGTGCTTGTATGCCCAGCTTTATTATAAAATGAGTTACCCGTAACTGGGGCAATTGGATGGTGAAGCCAAATAGCCCATTTGTTTTGAAATGTAAATTGGACTACTCCATTGAGTTTAAGGGGTGTTGTTGCAGTTGGTTGTGATCAAACATTTACTGTTCAGGAATGAGATCACGCACTGTATTTTGATCAGGTGATGCTGTCCTTGGGCTCAATAGGCTGTGGGTGCTTTCAGTGAAATATCGATTGTGCAATCGGTAATCCATGACTGATGGGTTTCCTGGACACAGCCGGTCATAGCTCAATGGTTATGGACACTTTTAAGTCTACTGTTTGGAACTCTACTTTATAATGCAAATACTTACAATGTCCTCGGGGGTCAAAATACAATTTGTATTAGTGTAGGTGTAAATACTTGAAGTACAGTGTCGAGTGAGTTAGCACTATTGGGTGAGATCATCTTTCATGTACATGTGCTCTAGGGACCAGCCAGGATGTTCATTAATACAGGACCTAGGATAAAGCTTTCCAAAGTTGTTGATCGCTTGGTGGTAAGTGATTTCCCAACATGTTTTAGTGCAAATTATACTTGGGAAACATGCTGTTTACGTACATTTTACATGTATAGATGCATGTATACATAACATGTTTACAGTTTTTGTACAAGTATATATTCTAGATGTAGGTATGTATGTTTCTACATTCGGTACCCTGTGGAGACCTGAACACAATGGGGACAATGGGAGTCAAAAGGTCTCCACGGTATTTTTCTATAGATGAGTAGGTCTCCCGAAAAAACTAGAGTTAGTGTTTGGGTTAGGTTTTGGGTTAGGGTATATTATAGGGTATATTTGGTCCAAATAACCCAGGAAATTAACTGTAGTTGAAATGAAATGAAATCTTAAAGATAGTTTTGACACAGTCCAAAAATGTTGTACATTAGAACAAAAAGATGTTTTCAAAGGAATACAAATTTGCAGATCCATGTACATGTACTTGTACAAGTATACACGTTCATAAGTTAATGCATATGATGGATTTTGTAAAGATTAACCCTAACCCTACCTAATGCTACTTTTTACTACTAGTAGTAAAAAGTAGTATGCAGTACTCTCACTGACTTGTGTGCAATGCCTGTAGTAATTTTTAGTATTTGGTACTTCACCCCTAATTGCACTCGTAGTACTTTTTAGCATTGGGTCCCTCTGCTTGCTGAGTGTGCATGGCCCATGTATGCTGTGTAGGGTGTTCTAAACTCTACAGCAAAAATGGTCACTTGGGACACAGCAATGGGTCAAGGCTGGACTACTGCATTTTTTTGCCAGGTAAGTATTACTGACCTGTATTGCCACTATTAGTATTTTGTAGTTGGCAGTATCTGTACTTTGTCAGTACACACCCAATCATCAGTCACAGAGAGACCCAGTGCTACAAAATACTAAGTAGTATTCTGTAGTACGCAGTTCTTTAGCCCAAAGAAAGGCAAAGGGGGTTAGGGTTAAAGAAGTAACATTAGCCCAGATTAATGCATAGTCATTATTCAACATCTTACATTTCAGATCTATTGTGGACATTCTTGTAGTTGAGAAAAACGGAAACAAAACCTAATTTTACTCGCACTGTAAACATTCTCTCAACCCAAATTTGTGTCTTCCCTTTCATTTGGCGATAGATAACTACAAAACCAAAATGCCTCTAAAACTTGAGAAACAAAACTTAAATCTGGGACCTAGAAACATTTTCTAATTTGTTTGAAAATGCTTCGAAAATTATCTTGACTCTCCATGGACTTTGTACACAACCGCTGAAATGGTGTCGGGATATTAGTCTTTCCCAAAACGTTGTCATTAAAACTTTTTTTTTTTGGTGTACTTTGTTGTCAGACTCAGTTGTTCCAACCCAACATGTTGCCAGACAATGCTGCCCCCATTCCTCCGATGTCCGAGTATTCCACAGATGCCACCACTACCCCACCTCCACCACCTACTAGCGCTGCATTCCAAGCCTTGCCTAGCAAGTAAGTCACACGACAACGTACTTCCGTTTTTTCTCTCCCCTCTCGAACAAAAATAGTAGATAAAGAAGGCAGAATCTGCTCAACAGATAGTCTTGTTTGCTAGACAATCTAATCGCGGTATAGTCTTGTTTGCAAGACTATCTAATCGCGGTACCCAGCGCCCGTTGGCCGCCGATGCAGGCACCTCTAACGTACGTCGTCGACCACGCAATGACCTTCTCTTAGACCATCTTGTATATATATCTGCTATAATTTGTTTTTGCTAGTATGTTTTGTTTTCTTTATTTTAGTGTGGACTACAAAGGCGATTATGGATTTGAAATCTACCTGGGGCAGCCTACCTCAACCGCTGCAAAAAGTGTCAGCTGGACGGTAAGTTCATTTTACCAGGAAACCAAGAAATTTGAAGAAAGATTATTATAATAATCGTGCTTAAATAGCACTTTCTATCGTATCAACGATCTCAAAGCGCTTTACAATTAATACCGCGTTCATTAGGCCCTGTACGTACCAGGCCGTACAGGGCTTTTTTTTTTTTTTTTTCTCTTTAAATGTTGAGCCTTTTTTCTCCTACCTTCCCATCTGGGTCTGCTTAAGCCTGTGTTAAGTAAAAAAGATTAAAGTAATTTATCCAAAGATAACAGGTCTAAAATCAACGCGAGCATCTTGTTTTACTAGAGGAAGTCTTCTAAGGTTTAGCTTCGAATAAAAAACTAAATATTATAACACTAACGAAACAAAGTCCATGCATTTGGATGGGAAGGATCAAATTCTCCTTACGCTTTCCTTTACAACAATACAACGGTATTGGATTTCTCGAATCCGGCGATGGCATAATGACAACTATCGCATTTCAGTATTCCGGCATTGTGCTATTGGCGTACAGATTTTTAGCGTGAAAGGTATGAGGCACCGAGTTTAAAGGGTATAATGAGATTAAATGGATAAGTGTAAGGCCCCACTATAATTATGGAGCAAGTATGGGTGTACGAACCTTCCATACTCGCTGTTGACTCGCTGAGCTGTTGACTCGCTAAGCTGTGGACTCGCCGAGCTGTTGACTCGCCGAGCTGTAGACTCGCCGAACTGTTGACTCGCCGAACTGTTGACTCGCCGAACTGTTGACTCGCCGAGCTGTTGACTCGCCGAGCTGTTGACTCGCCGAGCTGTTGACTCGCCGCGCTGTTGACTCGCCGAGCTGTTGACTCGCCGAGCTGTTGACTCGCCGAGCTGTTGACTCGCGGGACTGTTGACTCGCGGGACTGTTGACTCGCGGGACTGTTGACTCGCCGAACTGTTGACTTGCCGAACTGAACTCGCTGATTTTCTTTTTCAGACATCTTACCAGTAGCTGCTAAAGACTACTCTTGAGTTCTGACTTCCCATTAATCTGGTTTTCATATTTGTCTAATTGCAGTACTCGCGGGACTGCTTACTCGCGGGACTGCTGACTCGCCGAACTGCTGACTCGCCGAACTGAACTCGCTGATTTTCTTTTTCAGACATCTTACCAGTAGCTGCTAAAGACTACTCTTGAGTTCTGACTTCCCATTAATCTGGTTTTTCATATTTGTCTAATTGCAGTACTCGCCAACGCTGAAGAAATTGTTCGTAGACAAGGACAAGGCATGTCCGATAATGTTCAAAACTAGTCTGGAGCCTCCACCGGGTAGTTACATCCGGGCCATGCCCATCTTCAAGAAACCAGAGTATGTGCAGGAGCCAGTCCGCAGGTGTCCTAACCACCAAGGACTACAATCAGGTAAGAAGCACTCCGTTCAGTCGGGAGACACTTAATACTAACCGGTGTAGCGGTTCGCGATATTTGTTAAGAAGAGAAATGGCTACTCAAATAAAGAACGGCTTCCTCAATTAACTCGCCAATAGCATAGTTGGTAGAGAGGAGAGCTATGGATCGAAAGGTCTGTGGTTTGAATCCGACTATCGTTAACGATTGTCGTTTTCTTTGACAAATTTTCGTATGGGTTATTTTAACCATAGAACAAGGTTGAAGAAAAAAAACGGGTAAGGGTACATAAGTGCCTTGAAAAATACAACAAGAACATCAACACTTGTTAGTTTTTTAGTGACTTCCTGTTCATTTTTACCAATATTTCCTTCCAGTTTTCATAAGTTTTGTCTCGATTTTCTTGCTGTCCTTCCAGAACGCTCAGCTCATCACCTCATCACCAGCTCAGATCCGTCCTCCGTGTACGAAGACGACACTACAACAGGCAGGATGAGTGTAGCGATGTCCTACAACATGCCTCAGGTTGGCACAGAGCATACCACCTACCTCCTTACCTTCAAGTGCTTCTTATCCTGCGTGGGAGGATTGAACAGGAGACAGATTCAGACCGTCTTCACTCTGGAAAACAGGTATTCCTTCTTTTCATACTTTTTTTCCTGGAAATTCCTACTATTTCATACTTTTTTCCCCCAAAAATGGAAATTCCTACTATTTCCTATTTTTTTCAAAAAAAAATGGAAATTCCTACTATTTCCTACTTTTTGCAAAAAAAATTATACTATTTCCGACTTTTTTTTTTGAATTTTTTTGAATTTTTTTTGTGTCTTTTAGTGGGCAAGTCTTAGGGAGGCAGGTGATTGATGTAAGAGTCTGTGCGTGCCCTGGCAGGGACAGGAAGGGAGAGGAGAAGCACCAATCTGAGAAACAAACCAAGAAACCACTCAAACGGGGTAAGAATGAAGACATCGCTTTGAGCAGGGATGTAGCCGAGTCCATCACAAGTCCCTGCAAGTCCCTGCAAGTCCATCACAAGTCCATCACAAGTCCATCACAAGTCCTTCAGTTCCAATTTAAATCACAAGCTATTCAAATCAGCTTTGACAAAAGCATTCCTTTGTCATTGTTCATCCAGTTACTTGTGACTGCCTTTATGAAGGGACTTGTGACTGGCTTCACGAAAGGACTTGTGAACGGACTTGCAGGGACTCGACTACAACCCTGGCTTTGAGTGTTACCACTAGGTGTTAGGCCAGTCCATACCCGGCGCTAAAGGAAAGCGAATGCAAATTTGTGACGTCACAGCGTTTCAACTCCAGCAAGTTTTTTGCAGCGAATGCTTTGTGACGTCAAATTTGTATCGCATTCGCTTTCGTCTGAAGTATGAACTGACCTTGAGGCCACGTCTGATATCTGGTGTCTATGGCTATCGTCCAAGTCTTCGTCCATTTAGAAATCATTAAATCACAAAAATCATTAAATTGTTTGAGAAAAAAGCAGTTGTTCACTTTGCACGAATTCATCAGAGCATTTTACTGCTTGGGAAATCTGTGAACTTTTTTGCACTATGTCGTCTTTGAGTAATTACTTGCTCATTTTAGTTTTGTCAGGCATCCTTTTAAAGTAATGTTCTGGTTGGATTATTGCTGCAGGACAAAGCAAAATGACGCAGTCGTTTAATGTTACACAAATTGGAGGGAAGAGGAAAAAGCCGGACGAGGAAGTGTATTGCATCATGGTAAGTGAGCCAACATGGGCCAATTTCATAGAGCTGCTAAGCACAAAAATTTGCTTAGCATGACAATTTGTCCTTGGCAAAAACAAGGTTACAGACCAAATTTTCACCTGATCTTTATTGTTTTGGATTGATAATCATCTGTTTTTTTACATAGCATGAAAAACACGTAGAATTTTGGCTGGTAACCGGTTTTCAATGAGCAAGACTTTTTTGTGCTAAGCAATTTTTGTGCTTAGCAGCTCTATGAAATTGGTCCGAGGTACTTTATCTCAACCTATAGGTCGGGGCGGACATCCGGGAACTTTCATTCTCACGCGTCATAATACACCGCGCCGATGAAAACAATGCACAAAGTTCGTGCGCGCAGTCTTGCATGCTGCGGTGCAGCGTCGTCATGCATTGTTTTCATTGGCACGCTGGTTGTCATCACGTGACTACCGACCTGTGATGTATGTCCGCCCCGACCAATACGGAGCGGCTTACATAAAACAGACAATGATACTTCCACTACCCTGAAGCCAAAACTACCTATAGATACCAATGGATGGATAATCTTTCTAGAAGAAAAATTGTACCAAGATATCGCGATTTGGGCCAGTATTTTTAGCTCCGGATCTCATTTTGTGAAGCACGGTCGGATGTACTTTCACACCGAGAAATAACTAAACCGTGCCCGCGAATTTAACATAATAGAATGTCATGGCCCAGTGGTTACGGTGTTCGACTCGTGTGCGATGGTGCGTGGGTTTGAAACCAGCCAGGAACATGGTGTTTGTGCCCTTGGGCAAGACACTTGACTACAATTGCCTTTCTCCACCTTGGGGTATAAATGGGTACCCGTGAGGGTCGAGGTCGATGGTCCAGGGTCTGATGAATGGGGTAATCATTGTAAAGCGCTTTGAGATCGTTGATACGATGGGAAGCGCTATTTTTTATAAGCACGATTATTATAACAGTGCAGTTTCTTATTGTTCCTGTTTTTTTCTTTTTTGATTTGTCAGGTGAAAGGTCGCACTAACTACGAGTTATTGATGCGAATCAAAGAGTCGCTAGAACTGATGTCGTACGTGACTCAAGATCAGCGGACCCAATGCAAGGCAGACCAAGCACGACTTCAGCAACAGTAAGTACTCCGTTTACCCCTAAGTCTCCTAAATGCAACAATATCCAACACATAAATTGAGACCTTCGCTAAATGCAGTGAGTCAGGTTGGCCTAGCGGTTCTTTCCTCGCCTTCCACCACTATGACCCGGGTTCAAATCCGGGCTGGGCCAATATGCGGATTGGGGTTTTCAGTCCCTGCTTGACTCCGTAGGTTTTCCCAAAAAATATTGTAGGGTTTTCCTCCCAACTCAAAAAACTGTGACTTCACATTGTATTTTGTTACTTATCAATCCTGTAATTGGCGCAATAGCGCTGTTGGAGGTCGAAATGAATAAATAAATACACAAAATGTAATAGTAATGCCTTCCAATTGTGTTGGACGGATTATTTCAATACCTTTTGAATTGTGGCTAAAGCGAGTAACTAGGATGTTACTTGTCATTGTTTTAACATCTGGACATGATCTTGTGATAGTAACTTCCAAGGGAGTCTGCCGTATCGTCTTTACATTTTTATAAAAATACAGCAGATTTCACCCTCAAAACGACCAGTACGAATCGAAGAATAAAGTACTAAGGTTTATTTACGATTTGGTTTAAAAGTACAATTTCCAGTTCAATTCTGAGAAACGGGGTTACAAACCCAATTTGTAACTGGTATTTAGCTGGTTTTTCCTTAGCATAAAAGCACAGAGTTTTGGCTGGTAACCTGTTTTTACTGAGCAGAACTTTGTTGTGCTAAGCAATCATTTTGTGCTTGGAAGCACCATTAAAAATTGGGCCTCGGTGGATTTGCCACGCCCCTGGTGGGTTTTTCCACGCCCATGGTGGGTTCGCCATGCCCATGGTGGGTTTACCACGCCCATGATGGGTTTGCCACGCCCCTGGTGGGTTCGGCATGCCCCTAGATGGGTTTGCCTACGCCCTAGGTGGGATTCCACACCCAAATCCACTCATTTTGTTTCTCTGCTTGTACTGTTCCAGTTTTCGGAAGGTGCTCAAAACCCTTCAACAGGTGAAACCGGGATCAGAGACGGGCACAGAAACAAAATGAATGGACTGACGGGTCAAGGGTCAAAGCTATGAGCTCAGTACGCCAACCAAAAGAGGGAGTTGTTCACCAAGCATCGACGTTCCATGGATCAAAGGGCTGCGTACAATTCGGCTGGTTTCACACACCGACAAGCTGTTCTTGTTCATGCGATACATGGATACCAGGGGAATGGCAATAGTCTGTTTGCGGACTCTCAAATAACGCTCTGCTTCTGAGTGATAGAGGCAGGAATCAGTTACTTAACCAAAATCAATTGCATTCGGGCAAGATGGCGTCGACGATGACTTCCCAACTCTTCCTTTCTTGTCGTCGAGGAGGTACTTGTGTACGGAGGCGATAACATCGATATCAATGGTGTTGACTTAGTATTCTACCACAGACATTAAACTCTAAGGGTACGCATCAGTACTGTCATGATGATCACTGTGAAATAAGGTGACATTCTGACTTCATCAAAATATCTTTGTATTTTTTGGCAAAATCTCCCCCCACTATTTGTTTAAGTTGATTTTTTGTAAAGTTGTATTTAAATTAGACGCTGTCGGCACTCAAATTTATTAGCTCCTAACCTTTTGATGCCGGGGAGCGAATATGGCCGTAGCACGCTACTTCCTATGGAATGCTGTTGTACAGACTGCCGTTGTCACAGCTGCACACTCGGGTCTATTGTGCGGTGCAGCTGCTTGACAAAAGGCTGCTGTGTAGTCATGCGTATAATTTGTTGAGTGAGGAATGAATACTAGCTTCGAGGGGTTAATCATGCGGATACTCTAGATGTAAGCGTTTACAAGATTCAGTTCCTTTTTTATAACCGTCGGTTGAAGGTTCACACCCTGCCAGCATTTTGACTACGGCTCTAGCTTTCTTGTCTAATGCCTCTTGCACAAACTTGTAATTTATTGTCATGAATTTTTCCCTCTGTGTAAATATGTACATATCTCCGTAATTAATACGGTATCCTATTGTAATGTATAAATCTTATTTATTTTCAACCAGGGTGGTTACTTTTTTTTTATGAAGAAACGGTTTTAAAACTGTATTTTTCTTTTTTCTTTTTTTTATATATGGATTTTCAGCTTGCAAGATGTGTCTATTGGCTAATAGCCTTAAACAATGTGACATACGGACCAAATTTGTTGAAGGAATTGTACAAATAATTCGCTTTGCAGTACTTTTTGTCTACCTCTTATATTCTGAGGAAAATATTTGTTACACCGGGAAAATCTTCCAGCCATTTCTCATGTTTGTTGAGAGAAAAGGTAGGAATCTGCCTTTCTGGGTTTTTTTTTTTTTTTATATCGGAGAGATATGTGTGTATACAATGGTACGGTTATGATTTTTGCATTGAAGCAGTCGCTTGAAGAATTCGCTTGAAGAATTGACCTTTATTTTTCTTCAGATGTCGTCTTATTTACACGTATAAGATAAATTATATTTTGTCTTAATTTATAATTCTAATTTCGTCAACTTTATTTTAGATCTACTTGATATGTTAACAGAAGAATATGTAAAATATGTAGCTCCACATCATTCCTGTGTGTGTTTACCATAGTTTAACCCCCCCCCCCCCCCCCCCCCCACCCCACCCACACACCCACCCCAATATCACGGTTACGGTCATTGCTTGGATTTGGAAGTCTGCTGTACACGTGCAAAATGCCAGTCAGACCAGGTCTAGTTCAGGCATAGCGCATCGCGTCGCACAGGAACGCGCGCAGTATTTTAGGGGCCGTTTTATAAACTCCAACTCGGGCTCCATATATGGCTCCATCACTATTGCCAAACTGCATGAGTGAAACCGAAACAGAGACGAAGCCGGGGTTTGAAAAACTCCTTCCTGATTAATAACGTATTCACTAAAGCATGCACAGTATACTAGCAATGATGTTTTAATAATAAACTTAACCGAGTACAAGTATTTTGGTTTTGTTTAAACTATAAAATAGCCCTAAATTTTTACAATATATTATATAATATGTACAGTTTGTTTAGCTGCGAAGTTAGATTACAAATCGTCCCCGTCGCCACGAAGTAACACTAATGTCACGTGATACGCGCGACCCACTTCTGGCATTTTCACGAAGTAACGCAAAAGCCCCTAGGTAATACACACGGATAGCGTCACTTCGTGAAAACTCACAAAACAGATACGCAGTGATCGAGTTCTTACGAAGTGAAGCTATCCGTGTGTACTAGGTATGGGCTTTGTGTAACTTCGTGATAACTTCGTGATAACTTCGACTCTTGAATGTCGCAGTTATACCACTGTCAATCATGTAGAGAAAACAAATAAAATTTGTACTTTAACCAGTTCGCGCCGGAGGACGTATATACACGCAAAGTTTTCCTCAGATTCAAAATGGATGACGCATAAACACGTCACGAGCAAGGCCGGAAATGTCTGTCGGCAGCGAGCAAGGCTGGAAATGCGTGGGTGCGCTTCCCGGTACCATCGGCCTGAACCCGCCTCAGATAGAGTTTCATTAAAAATGATCCCGCGCCTCGACTCGGTGATGTTACAATAATCCCGGCACGAACTGGTTAACTGCTTAAAGCATTGATGGCTTTTTTTTTGCTAATTTTAAAATTCTGTACCATTTGTTGTCAATTTATATATATAGATAATGTGTGTGATAAATAACTAAACTACATATGAATAAATTGACTATGATGAAAAACAGTTAATGTGAGAGAGTTATTTTTTGTTCTTGTCTAGATTAACAAATAATCTTGCTGATGTGTTTTTGTTCTTTTTTCGTACATGTACTTGCAATAATTTAGAAATAATCTCAGCCGTACCTTTTCGACACGTTTAAGCATGGGCCTTTTCAAGACTTTGAAAAACAGAAAAAGTGATAAATTTTGTGGTCAAAAAATCGAGTACAGTAGCACTTTATTCCCTTGAACACAGTGGGGCATGACAAAATTGGTCGGTATAATGGTCATTCGTTGTAGCTGTATTTGAAAGTCTGTTATTCAGCACAACAAAATCGGGAATAAGTTGGAAAATAACTTTTGAGATATGTACGAAGTAAGATTGGAAATATTCCATAAGCTTTATAATGATACCATCACAAGCCTGTACCTCGTAGCTAATAACTCCCGAGCTACAGGCTTGCAATGGATCTCATTAGAAAGCCAATGAAATTTCCAATCATGTTCATATCTCGAAAAGTTATTTTCCCGACTTATTAACATATTTTTGCATAAATTTGGCAGCCAAAGTTTATTAACCCTAACCCTCCAGGGTATTTTGGCTAGAAACCCTGCCAGATGCATCAGATTGCATACTTTGTCACATTGACTCGTGTGCAGAGTGCAGCAAGGTCAAGCAGTCACCACAGATGCACTGTGCTGGGTCTGGCAGGGTTAGGGTTAAGGCCCAATGTTCGGGGGATATTCTTTACCCATTGTAGTTCTTCATTGCTTGTAAGAATACCTAAACAGATGCTTACACGGTTTCAGCAAGATCAAGACTAAGTCATTGCTAATACAAATCCGAATGAGACTCTACCATTTTTCTTTACTTACAGAGTTCAGAACATGCCACGCTACAGCTCTTTCTCTAGCAATGGCTCCCAGCAACAAGGGGCTTCCCCTCCCAACAACCCACCCCTCCTGACCAATCAGGGCTCCATTGCGGCGTCCCACATGCCTGGGCTACAGCGACAGGACACCGTGCCCCTGCACACATTGGCTCGCCATCAGATGCCCAATGCCAACCACCTCCGCGACCATTGCGATGGGCTGTCGGCGATGGAAGTAGACCAACATGTCAAGTTTACCGAGGACGTAGTCTCGTCGCAGGAGATCAGTAGCAGTCAGATGTTGGCCAGTTCACCGAGTGGTCAAAGGTCGGAGGATCACGCTGGATTAGGTCAGATGGCCGGAGTCAGTCAAGTGTCTCCAGTGGATAGAAGTATCGACAGGTGAGTCTATAAAATACAGGCTGGATAGCTCCGTTGGCAAAGCACCGGAACGGCAATCCGGATGTCACAGGTTCTAACTCAGCTCCAGGAAATGTCTCTGTTCAGATCTAAAATTGTGTTTTTAGTCAAAACCATAACAAATTTGAAGAAATAAATGGCAGAATTCCAAAAATTTAGTTCGACCATTTTATGACGTCCCACTTTGTTTACAAGTGCGCTATTCTATGGGACTACAAAATCGTTGTCCTAAACTGGCTCCCATGTGAAAGCAAACGTGCAAACAAAGTTTGACGTCGTCACTACAGAGGCTTATCGATTGTGAGGTCTGTGTGTTTGTGTTTCAAGTTGGTTGGGCGGCCTCGGATGTCATCAGTACCTTGAGATCTTCCACAAGAAGGGAATACGGACCATTGACCAGCTAGACGAGGTCAACTTGGAGGTGAGTCGTGATAAGCTAGTCTTCAAAGAAGCATCTTGCTCTTTTATATAGGCTTTTGTGTACTGGCAGGCCGGTTTAGCTCAGTCGGTAGAGCATGGAACTAGGGATCGCAAGGTAAAACAAATCAAACATGGTTTATTTCGGGCGGGTAGTCGATATTAGTTCCCCTCGGGATTTGAAGTTAACAAAATAGTTCCAGAGGCGAAGCCGTCAACTTCTAATACCTTGGAGAGCCAATATCGACTACCCACCCTCAAACCATGTTATGTTTGTTGCTTGCGTACTGACTGATAGGTTCAAGCCGGCCTCCGTTCACTCAGCAGAATATTTGAACTGGGAGTTGAAGGCAGGTGGGGCGCTCAATCTCAACAATTGAACTTCCTGGTCTAGAGCTTTGAAAAGTCAAAAGACTCCCTCGTTGTATGACTGATACCGACAATAGCCCTCCTTGTCCTACCTTTAATACCTACCTTCCTTACCTTACAGGCTCCATTCCTAAAAGAGAATAAAATCCACTTTGAAGTTATTGGACATTTAAAACCAATATCATAGATAGAGGGTCAGGATTTGGGTTCATATCAACAGATTGAATGTTTCCAAAGCACAATAGGCTCCAGAATGTGGCTGGCGTGCCCTCAGTTGAGAGCTTAAAATCTTCTTAAGCCAAAGACGAAGTACGAAGCCATGGATTCAAAGAAGCCCTATATGATAGCTAATAGATTGTTTGTCTCTGTGTTGATGACGTTAGCAGGACTTTACTGGTATTGCCATGCCCCAGAATCATCGCGAGAAGCTGTGGAAGGCCATCTTGCACCTGAGGAATCCAGTCTTCTACACCAGTACCCCTAGCAGTTTGCTACGGACTGGCAGCAACGCCTCCACGGCTAGCTTGGGGAATATGTCGGGGCTGTCTGCGTCGCAGGTACACCGTATCCAGGCCACCAGATTCACCCTCAAGCAAACCATGTCGTTTAAAGTCAAGGAAGAGAAAGGGGATAGTTAATGGAATTGGCCGACAGCAGAGTTGTATTTGAGTCCCTTCGAGTCCATCACAAGTCCATCACAAGTCCATCATAGGTCCTTAAGTCTCAAGTCAAGTCACTACCTATTCAAATAAACTGTTAACAAAAGCATTCCGTTGTTTAACCAGTTACTTGTGACTGGACTTGTGACTGGACTTGTGACTTGACTTGCGCAAGGACTTGCGCAAGGACTTGCGCAAGGACTTGCGCAAGGACTTGCGCAAGGACTTGAGAAAGGACTTGCGAAAGGACTTGCGAAAGGACTTGCGAAAGGACTTGCAGAGACTCAAAAACAACTTGTGCTGACAGTACCAGGGGATCTCTAAAACCCACTGGCTCTCTAAAACCCACTGGCTGTTTAGTGGTTATTTCCTGGAAATGAAGATGGGTTGGTCAGAGTACACATACTGGCTGAGGTAAGGACAACGTTATGAGCAGCGAGTTAACGTTTTGTAGGTTATCTGAAACAAGTAGCGTGTTTGTTTACTACCCCGCGCTTGAATACTTGTGCCACTAAATCGCGAGAATAAACAAACGATCTCGAGTCATTTGACTCAGCGAGTGACATTCATACGTAAAAAAAGGGGTCCACATGTAAGAATGACAACATGTATTTTTCTTCCTCAAAAATTCTCGAAATGAATTCATGTCGTCGCATCGTTCGGAGTAATTTCGATAGTCTCAGGTAAAAGTCAACTGACGGCGATCATTTGAACCGGAATCGATTGATAAAAGTGGTGATCATGTAAACTCACAAATTTGAAAATCTGAACGTGGTATTAAGTTGAGAATTTCTGAACCAAACAGGCAACATTGATCAGTTTGTCGTAAATTCATTGTTAATATATCCGTTGTTCAGTGTATTGTAAAGAAACTACCACTGGTTTACCACAAATTTGAGTGTACCACTGGTTTACCACAAATTTGAGTTTAGCACTGGTTTACCACAAATTTGAGTTTCCTACTGGTTTACCACAAATATAAGTGTACCACTGGTTTACCACAAATTTGAGTTTACTACTGGTTTACCACAAATTTGAGTTTAGCACTGGTTTACCACAAATTTGAGTTTACTACTGGTTTACCACAAGTATAAGTGTACCACTGGTTTACCACAAATTTGAGTTTACTACTGGTTTACCACAAGTATAAGTGTACCACTGGTTTACCACAAATTTGATTACCAGAAGTTTAATTGTACATTCTTCCCTGAATGCTACCTCATAGCTGGAGTTGACAGCTACAGAGCTGTTGACTGAAAATTACTTGTCATAATATCACTAACTGCTTAGCGGTTAAATATTTGTTTTAATAACCCTTTCAAGTATATCTAGTTGTAGATTGTATGGAGGTAAATATGCAAATTATTAATTGAAGACCCATTGTTAGAGTCTAGCATTGTAACATTTGAATGTATACAATGTATATATGTGTGTCTTTGTAATACAGGTGATGTGTGCTTAAATTTATATCGCAAGACTTCTGCATGTTATTGGCCAGTGTATTTTTATAAGTTGTAACAGTTTTGGATGGATGACCTGGTAAAAAGTGACGAATCCTGAGAATGAATAAGTTTAACTTGTTTTTTTCTCCTTTGGAATTGGAGACGGACGGAACATGAATAATATGTTTTCATTTACAATTCAGTTAAATGTAGCTAGAAAAATACTTCTTTTTTTTCTGTAAAAATTCCAGACAAATGTATTGCCTTAACGATATCTACAAAGGAAAACAAATTTGACATGTTTACTGTCGACATTGCACGTTGTTGCTAGTTTTTTGGTAGATTTGGTGGACTTTTTCTGTGTTTTATCCAAAATTTAAAAAGTAATGAACCTGATCAATATTTGCTAAATATTTGTAAAATTGCTCCAGACCCTTCGTATAAAACTATAAGCTGAATTGAATACTGCACTAATTTCATAGAAACTTGAAAAAAAGAGACTTGCATTAGTCAGAGTTAGTGTAATTAATTTTGAATGGTTAGGTCTTGAATGTTTAGGAGTAATTCAAACGCCCCCCCCCAAAAAAAAAAAAAAAAAATTAATATTAATAATGCATATTTCATATTAAAGGTAAGATACACCATTTGATTGCGCTAGATATCTTGTAATTGTTCCGAACAATTTTATCGCCAGACGGCGATCATGAAAAAACCAAGAACAACAAGATCAACTGCCAAACGCCGGTTAAAAAACGAACACCGTTTTTCTTGCTTTTTTTTTTGCCATCCACGATTGTAAAACTTTGGACGGGTCAGTTAAATGATATTTACTATAAAATACCACCCCCTCAATTCCAGATATTTCAAGCAATTACCAATGGTGTATCCTACTTTTAAGGTTTGGTATGGGTTTTGTATACAAATTGTTACATTGTCCAGGACGAAATATAGTCTTTATTATCAACTTTCTTTTCCTCATTTCACATTTTGGAAGTTTGTGTTAAAATGCTATGGTGGTAGAAAGAGAAAACTGCATTCATTGATGATTTGCTGACGAAATTGTAAATTGTGCTTTGTATAATCTAGAAGCTGTTTGTAAAAAGAATGTAAATAACTGGATCTTATTTTTTCTACATGTTTGTAAAAGGTCAGTAAACAAAAACGTTTCGATACAAGATAAATGGTAAAAGGATTAAACTGACTAAAAATGTTTTTAAAAACTTGATAAAGCTATAAGCAAAATTTTCTTATTTGCCAAACTTGGGCTCTTTTTTTTACATTTGTAATTCGGTACTGGCTTTAGTTTGTTTTGTATTCTATGTGTGTAATTGGTCTAAAGCCTATCTGTCAGTATGCAAGCAGCTAATATAACATGGTTTGAGGGTGGGTCGTCGATATTCTCTCCCGGAGGTATTTGAAGTCGACGGCTTCGCTTCTGGAACTAATGTAAACTTCTAAAACCGAGGGGAACTAATATTCACTACCCGCCCGAAATAAACCATGTTAGATTTGTTTTACTATGCCTCGTACATTTTCAGTTGCGCAATTTCAAGAGTTTGGGAAAAGGTTGATTTACATGCGTTGTCATCTTGTCATAAGTAGCTTGGAAAGTCAAAGAATGTGGTATTCTGACGCTACTTCAGCGGTCGTGTACAAAGTCTATAGAGAGTCAAGAACATTTTCTAAGTATTTCCAAACAAAATTAGAAATGTTTCCCAGTCTCAGTTTCATGTTTTTTCAAAAAAAATTGCGCCGATTGACCTTCATCGAGATAAGTGCTGTCATGTTGCAACATTCTTTCCCTCTTTATCTAGTGGATTCGTTTGCTTTATAAATACGCACTATTATTATTATTGTTTGGGTTATAATGTTATTATATAAGTGAGTGCCGAATTGTACACATGGCCTAGGCTACATGGTACGATCTGCTGTTTGTTAATTACCAGAAACTGAGGTCTGACACAAATGCTGCATTTTGTTACGTTGATTTAAACTACTTCTTAATTTGACTGAATTCTGTAAGGCTTTGGGCTAAAATACTGCAAGTTGGTTTTGGGAACAGTGTTGGGAAATGAACAGAAATTGAAGTAAATACTCATTTTCAGTTGAAGACTTGGCAATTTTTAAGAATACTTTTAATGATTTCAAGTGATCGAGGGCAATTAAATAAAAATGTACAGTGATAAAAATGTACTTGTAATTTCATGTGTACTGTTTTTTGTTTCTTTAGATTTGTGACGAGTCGTACAAATTTGATCTACTCTGGTACAGATCACTTGACATAATTATCATATTTTGACCTAATTTGCATACAAATGCAAGGCTATTACCCCTTATCAATTAATTTTAGGGACATTTCAGACATTTTGACAAAATCTAATTGTTTGCATAATTATCATATATTGACCTAATTTGCATATAAATGCAAGGCTAACCCCTTATCAATACATTTTAGGGATATTTGAGACATTTTTCTATATTTATTATATTAGGACCTAATTTGCATACAAATGCAAGGCTAATTAATTTTAGGGACATTGAAGACATTTTTGGACCAAATCTTATTTGCATAATTATCATATTTTGCCCTCATTTGCATACAAATGAAAGGCTAACCCCTTATCAATAAATTTTAGGGACATTTCAGACATTTTTGGACAAAATCTAATTTTTTGCATAATTATCATAATTTGACCTAATTTGCATGCAAATGCAAGGCTAACCCCTTATCAATTAAATTTAGAGACATTTAATACATATTTGGGCTAAATTAAATTGTTGGCATAATTATCATATTTTGACCTAATTTGCATACAAATGCAAGGCTAACCCCTTATCAATACATTTTAGAGATATTTGAGACATTTTTCCATAATTATCATATTATGACCTAATTTGCATACAAATGCAAGGCTAAACCCTTATCAATTAAATTTAGAGACATTTAATACATATTTGGGCTAAATCAAATTGTTGGCATAATTATCATATTTTGACCTAATTTGCATACAAATGCAAGGCTAACCCCTTATCAATACATTTTAGGGATATTTGAGACATTTTTGGACCAAATCTTATAGTTTGCATAATTATCATATTTTGACCTAATTTGCATACAAATGCAAGGCTAACCCCTTATCAATACATTTTAGGGATATTTGAGACATTTTTCTATATTTATTATATTTTGGCCTAATTTACATACAAATGCAAGGCTAAACCCTTATCAATTAAATTTAGAGACATTTAATACATATTTGGGCTAAATCAAATTGTTGGCATAATTATCATATTTTGACCTAATTTGCATACAAATGCAAGGCTAACCCCTTATCAGTTAATTTTAGGGACATTTCAGACATTTTTGGACAAAATCTAATTTTTTGCATAATTATCATATTTTGACCTAATTTGCATACAATTAATTTTAGGGACATTGAAGACATTTTTGGACCAAATCTTATAGTTTGCATAATTATCATATTTTGACCTAATTTGCATACAAATGCAAGGCTAACCCCTTATCAATACATTTTAGGGATATTTGAGACATTTTTCTATATTTATTTTATTAGGACCTAAGTTGCATACAAATGCAAGGCTAACCCCTTATCAATTAATTTTAGGGACATTGAAGACATTTTTGGACCAAATCTTATAGTTTGCATAATTATCATTGTTTTACCTAATTTGCATATAATTGCAAGGCTAACCCCTTATCAATACATTTTAGGGATATTTGAGACATTTTTCTATATTTATTATATTAGGACCTAATTTGCATACAAATGCAAGGCTAACCCCTTATCAATTAAATTTAGAGACATTTAATACATATTTGGGCTAAATCAAATTGTTGGCATAATTATCATATTTTGACTAAATTTGCATACAAATGCAAGGCTAACCCCTTATCAATTAATTTTAGGGACATTTCAGAAATTTTGGGACAAAATCTAATTTTTTGCATAATTATCATATTTTGACCTAATTTGCATACAAATGCAAGGCTAACCCCTTATCAATACATTTTAGGGATATTTGAGACATTTTTCTATATTTATTATATTAGGACCTAATTTGCATACAAATGCAAGGCTAACCCCTTATCAATTAAATTTAGAGACCTTTAATACATATTTGGGCTAAATCAAATTTTTGGCATAATTATCATATTTTGACCTAATTTGCATACAAATGCAAGGCTAACCCCTTATCAATACATTTTAGGGATATTGAAGACATTTTTGGACCAAATCTTATTGTTTGCATAATTATCATATTATGACCTAATTTGCATATAATTGCAAGGCTAACCCCTTATCAATACAAGGCAGGGATATTTGAGACATTTTTCTATATTTATTTTATTAGGATCTAGTTTGCATACAAATGCAAGGCTAACCCCTTATCAATTAATTTTAGGGACATCGAAGACATTTTTGGACCAAATCTTATAGTTTGCATAATTATCATATTTTGACCTAATTTGCATATAATTGCAAGGCTAACCCCTTATCAATACATTTTAGAGATATTTGAGACATTTTTCTATATTTATTATATTAGGACCTAATTTGCATACAAATGCAAGGCTAACCCCTTATCAATTAATTTTAGGGACATTGAAGACATTTTTGGACCAAATCTTATAGTTTGCATAATTATCATATTTTGACCTAATTTGCATACAAATGCAAGGCTAACCCCTTATCAATACATTTTAGGGATATTTGAGACATTTTTCTATATTTATTTTATTAGGACCTAAGTTGCATACAAATGCAAGGCTAACCCCTTATCAATTAATTTTAGGGACATTGAAGACATTTTTGGACCAAATCTTATAGTTTGCATAATTATCATTGTTTTACCTAATTTGCATATAATTGCAAGGCTAACCCCTTATCAATACATTTTAGGGATATTTGAGACATTTTTCTATATTTATTATATTAGGACCTAATTTGCATACAAATGCAAGGCTAACCCCTTATCAATTAAATTTAGAGACATTTAATACATATTTGGGCTAAATCAAATTGTTGGCATAATTATCATATTTTGACCTAATTTGCATACAAATGCAAGGCTAACCCCTTATCAATTAATTTTAGGGACATTTCAGACATTTTGACAAAATCTAATTGTTTGCATAATTATCATATATTGACCTAATTTGCATATAAATGCAAGGCTAACCCCTTATCAATACATTTTAGGGATATTTGAGACATTTTTCTATATTTATTATATTAGGACCTAATTTGCATACAAATGCAAGGCTAATTAATTTTAGGGACATTGAAGACATTTTTGGACCAAATCTTATTTGCATAATTATCATATTTTGCCCTCATTTGCATACAAATGAAAGGCTAACCCCTTATCAATAAATTTTAGGGACATTTCAGACATTTTTGGACAAAATCTAATTTTTTGCATAATTATCATAATTTGACCTAATTTGCATGCAAATGCAAGGCTAACCCCTTATCAATTAAATTTAGAGACATTTAATACATATTTGGGCTAAATTAAATTGTTGGCATAATTATCATATTTTGACCTAATTTGCATACAAATGCAAGGCTAACCCCTTATCAATACATTTTAGAGATATTTGAGACATTTTTCCATAATTATCATATTATGACCTAATTTGCATACAAATGCAAGGCTAAACCCTTATCAATTAAATTTAGAGACATTTAATACATATTTGGGCTAAATCAAATTGTTGGCATAATTATCATATTTTGACCTAATTTGCATACAAATGCAAGGCTAACCCCTTATCAATACATTTTAGGGATATTTGAGACATTTTTGGACCAAATCTTATAGTTTGCATAATTATCATATTTTGACCTAATTTGCATACAAATGCAAGGCTAACCCCTTATCAATACATTTTAGGGATATTTGAGACATTTTTCTATATTTATTATATTTTGGCCTAATTTACATACAAATGCAAGGCTAAACCCTTATCAATTAAATTTAGAGACATTTAATACATATTTGGGCTAAATCAAATTGTTGGCATAATTATCATATTTTGACCTAATTTGCATACAAATGCAAGGCTAACCCCTTATCAGTTAATTTTAGGGACATTTCAGACATTTTTGGACAAAATCTAATTTTTTGCATAATTATCATATTTTGACCTAATTTGCATACAATTAATTTTAGGGACATTGAAGACATTTTTGGACCAAATCTTATAGTTTGCATAATTATCATATTTTGACCTAATTTGCATACAAATGCAAGGCTAACCCCTTATCAATACATTTTAGGGATATTTGAGACATTTTTCTATATTTATTTTATTAGGACCTAAGTTGCATACAAATGCAAGGCTAACCCCTTATCAATTAATTTTAGGGACATTGAAGACATTTTTGGACCAAATCTTATAGTTTGCATAATTATCATTGTTTTTACCTAATTTGCATATAATTGCAAGGCTAACCCCTTATCAATACATTTTAGGGATATTTGAGACATTTTTCTATATTTATTATATTAGGACCTAATTTGCATACAAATGCAAGGCTAACCCCTTATCAATTAAATTTAGAGACATTTAATACATATTTGGGCTAAATCAAATTGTTGGCATAATTATCATATTTTGACTAAATTTGCATACAAATGCAAGGCTAACCCCTTATCAATTAATTTTAGGGACATTTCAGAAATTTTGGGACAAAATCTAATTTTTTGCATAATTATCATATTTTGACCTAATTTGCATACAAATGCAAGGCTAACCCCTTATCAATACATTTTAGGGATATTTGAGACATTTTTCTATATTTATTATATTAGGACCTAATTTGCATACAAATGCAAGGCTAACCCCTTATCAATTAAATTTAGAGACCTTTAATACATATTTGGGCTAAATCAAATTTTTGGCATAATTATCATATTTTGACCTAATTTGCATACAAATGCAAGGCTAACCCCTTATCAATACATTTTAGGGATATTGAAGACATTTTTGGACCAAATCTTATTGTTTGCATAATTATCATATTATGACCTAATTTGCATATAATTGCAAGGCTAACCCCTTATCAATACAAGGCAGGGATATTTGAGACATTTTTCTATATTTATTTTATTAGGATCTAGTTTGCATACAAATGCAAGGCTAACCCCTTATCAATTAATTTTAGGGACATCGAAGACATTTTTGGACCAAATCTTATAGTTTGCATAATTATCATATTTTGACCTAATTTGCATATAATTGCAAGGCTAACCCCTTATCAATACATTTTAGAGATATTTGAGACATTTTTCTATATTTATTATATTAGGACCTAATTTGCATACAAATGCAAGGCTAACCCCTTATCAATTAATTTTAGGGACATTGAAGACATTTTTGGACCAAATCTTATAGTTTGCATAATTATCATATTTTGACCTAATTTGCATACAAATGCAAGGCTAACCCCTTATCAATACATTTTAGGGATATTTGAGACATTTTTCTATATTTATTTTATTAGGACCTAAGTTGCATACAAATGCAAGGCTAACCCCTTATCAATTAATTTTAGGGACATTGAAGACATTTTTGGACCAAATCTTATAGTTTGCATAATTATCATTGTTTTACCTAATTTGCATATAATTGCAAGGCTAACCCCTTATCAATACATTTTAGGGATATTTGAGACATTTTTCTATATTTATTATATTAGGACCTAATTTGCATACAAATGCAAGGCTAACCCCTTATCAATTAAATTTAGAGACATTTAATACATATTTGGGCTAAATCAAATTGTTGGCATAATTATCATATTTTGACCAAATTTGCATACAAATGCAAGGCTAACCCCTTATCAATTAATTTTAGGGACATTTCAGAAATTTTGGGACAAAATCTAATTTTTTGCATAATTATCATATTTTGACATAATTGGCATACAAATGCAAGGCTAACCCCTTATCAATACATTTTAGGGATATTTGAGACATTTTTCTATATTTATTATATTAGGACCTAATTTGCATACAAATGCAAGGCTAACCCCTTATCAATTAAATTTAGAGACCTTTAATACATATTTGGGCTAAATCAAATTTTTGGCATAATTATCATATTTTGACCTAATTTGCATACAAATGCAAGGCTAACCCCTTATCAATACATTTTAGGGATATTGAAGACATTTTTGGACCAAATCTTATTGTTTGCATAATTATCATATTATGACCTAATTTGCATATAATTGCAAGGCTAACCCCTTATCAATACAAGGCAGGGATATTTGAGACATTTTTCTATATTTATTTTATTAGGATCTAGTTTGCATACAAATGCAAGGCTAACCCCTTATCAATTAATTTTAGGGACATCGAAGACATTTTTGGACCAAATCTTATAGTTTGCATAATTATCATATTTTGACCTAATTTGCATATAATTGCAAGGCTAACCCCTTATCAATACATTTTAGGGATATTTGAGACATTTTTCTATATTTATTATATTAGGACCTAATTTGCATACAAATGCAAGGCTAACCCCTTATCAATTAATTTTAGGGACATTGAAGACATTTTTGGACCAAATCTTATAGTTTGCATAATTATCATATTTTGACCTAATTTGCATACAAATGCAAGGCTAACCCCTTATCAATACATTTTAGGGATATTTGAGACATTTTTCTATATTTATTATATTTTGACCTAATTTGCATACAAATGCAAGGCTAAACCCTTATCAATTAAATTTAGAGACATTTAATACATATTTGGGCTAAATCAAATTGTTGGCATAATTATCATATTTTGACCTAATTTGCATACAAATGCAAGGCTAACCCCTTATCAATACATTTTAGGGATATTTGAGACATTTTTCTATATTTATTATATTTTGACCTAATTTGCATACAAATGCAAGGCTAAACCCTTATCAATTAAATTTAGAGACATTTAATACATATTTGGGCTAAATCAAATTGTTGGCATAATTATCATATTTTGACCTAATTTGCATACAAATGCAAGGCTAACCCCTTATCAATACATTTTAGGGATATTTGAGACATTTTTCTATATTTATTTTATTAGGACCTAATTTGCATACAAATGCAAGGCTAACCCCTTATCAATTAATTTTAGGGACATTGAAGACATTTTTGGACCAAATCTTATAGTTTGCATAATTATCATATTTTTACCTAATTTGCATATAATTGCAAGGCTTACCCCTTATCAATACATTTTAGGGATATTTGAGACATTTTTCTATATTTATTATATTAGGACCTAATTTGCATACAAATGCAAGGCTAACCCCTTATCAATTAAATTTAGAGACATTTAATACATATTTGGGCTAAATCAAATTGTTGGCATAATTATCATATTTTGACCTAGTTTGCATACAAATGCAAGGCTAACCCCTTATCAATTAATTTTAGGGACATTTCAGACATTTTTGGACAAAATCTAATTTTTTGCATAATTATCATATTTTGACCTAATTTGCATACAATTGCAAGGCTAACCCCTTATCAATACATTTTAGGGATATTTGAGACATTTTTCTATATTTATTTTATTAGGACCTAGTTTGCATACAAATGCAAGGCTAACCCCTTATCAATTAAATTTAGAGACATTTAATACATATTTGGGCTAAATCAAATTGTTGGCATAATTATCATATTTTGACCTAATTTGCATACAAATGCAAGGCTAACCCCTTATCAATTAATTTTAGGGACATTTGAGACATTTTTTCATAATTATCATATTAGGACCTAATTTGCATACAAATGCAAGGCTAACCCCTTATCAATTAAATTTAGAGACATGTAATACATATTTGGGCTAAATCAAATTGTTGGCATAATTATCATATTTTGACCTAATTTGCATACAAATGCAAGGCTAACCCCTTATCAATTAATTTTAGGGACATTTTAGACATTTGACAAAATCTAATTTTTTGCATAATTATCATATTTTGACTTAATTTGCATACAAATGCAAGGCTAACCCCTTATCAATTAATTTTAGGGACATTTAAAACATTTTTTCCATAATTATCATATTATGACCTATAAAACCGATAAAAAGGCGCAACTGACAATTTGTATCCATGTATTATAACTTGTAGTGCCAAATGCCCAGAATAATAAACACATTCAATTGTCACTCTTTTAAGTTACCACTTTGCTTTTATTTACATTACTGATACACTGATATCACTCTTACTTGATATCGCTGGTATTTATGTAGTACAGCAGTTCAATTCTGTCTACAGAATCAAACTTGGTCCACAAATAGTACAATATACATATCATGTGGGACTGAATGGTAGTGTTTACCAAACATTAATATAGTTCTTTTTAGCTTCTGATTCAAAGTTATGGCACAAGCAATAAAAGAAAATAAACACAATATTTTTTATATATTTTTTACAATATACAAAATGTACATGTACATACGGCAATACAACTTCATCCTTGTAACACAATTGTCGAGTTATATTAATAATTCATGTATATTAATAATACATGTATATCAATAATACATGTATATCAATAATACATGTATATCAATAATACATGTATATCAATAATACATGTAATATCAATAATACATGTACATGTATATCAATAATACATGTATATTTATAATACATGTACATGTATCAATAATACATGTACATGTATATCAATAATACATGTATATCTATAATACATGTACATGTATATCAATAATACATGTATATCTATAATACATGTACATGTATATCAATAATACATGTATATCTATAATACATGTACATGTATATCAATAATACATGTATATCAATAATACATGTATATCAATAATACATGTATATCAATAATACATGTATATCAATAATACATGTATATTATCAATAATACATGTATATTATCAATAATACATGTATATCAATAATACATGTATATTATCAATAATACATGTATATTATCAATAATACATGTATATTATCAATAATACATGTATATCAATAATACATGTATATCAATAATACATGTAATATCAATAATACATGTATATCAATAATACATGTATATCAATAATACATGTATATCAATAATACATGTACATGTATATCAATAATACATGTATATCTATAATACATGTACATGTACATCAATAATACATGTATATCTATAATACATGTACATGTATATCAATAATACATGTATATCAATAATACATGTATATCAATAATACATGTATATCAATAATACATGTATATCAATAATACATGTATATCAATAATACATGTATATCAATAATACATGTATATCAATAATACATGTATATCAATAATACATGTACATCAATAATACATGTATATCTATAATACATGTACATGTATATCAATAATACATGTATATCAATAATACATGTATATCAATAATACATGTATATTAATAATACATGTACATCAATAATACATGTATATCAATAATACATGTACATCAATAATACATGTATATCTATAATACATGTACATGTATATCAATAATACATGTATATCAATAATACATGTATATCAATAATACATGTACATGTATATCAATAATACATGTATATCTATAATACATGTATATCAATAATACATGTATATCAATAATACATGTACATGTATATCAATAATACATGTATATCTATAATACATGTACATGTATATCAATAATACATGTATATCAATAATACATGTATATCAATAATACATGTAATAACACAACATTGGAATGTATATTGAAATAAATAGCCAAATTTTGACGTTTATTTATTCATGAACTATGAAAACTACTACTGCTACAATGGATGGCATTATTTTAACAAGCAGCATTAATAGCACCTCATACATGTAATTTGTGAATCTCATTTAAATTCAATAATGTATTTTTATACAACCGGGCAGTTTTACAAATCCAGTGGCCTAAGACCTGCTTGTCAGCCCTAGGAAGTCTCCACGGAAGTCTCGAACTTCCTAATCTTGGAAGTCTCCAACTTCCGAATCACTTGGGAAGCAAATTGAATGGAAATATTTTAACTTTTGGGTTCATTATATAAATTGACGGAATGTGTTTGAGGCACGACAGGCACCAGGGGCCAATTTCACGGAGCTGCTAAGCACACAAATTTGCTTAGCATGAAAATGTGTCCTTTGCAAAAACAAGGTTACAGACCAAATTTTCACGTGATCTTTACTGTTTTTGATTGATAATCAACTGGTTTTTTGCTTAGCATGAAAAAAACGTAGAATTTTGGCTGGTAACCTGTTTTTAATGAGCAAGACTATTTTGTGCTAAGCAAATTTTTGTGCTTAGCAGCTCTGTGAAATTGGCCCCTGATTGTGGAGTTTCTGCAGTTGGAGCCTAAAATTGCTATAAGCTAAAACGAAGCCAGGGATTCAACAATTCTTTGGATATAACAGTACAGGGGTGTCTACAAACAAATTCAACAAAATATAACGTAATACCACACGTAGAATGATTAACTAACATCGATAATATAAATATGGTTACAAAGATACACATTTCCACTTTAAAATGAGACATCATACGTCTAAATCTGACAATGTTTGACAGAGTTATGAGTAATTTCCCAAGAGGGGTCAAATTGACCATGGGACCAAGTTTTTCAATTTTGTTTGGAAACTGTGAAAGTGTAGACTTGAAATTTGCCAGTAAGCTCCTAGATAACAAAATATCTGCATCTGATAATCATACTCAAAAACACCAATACTCTATTCTGAAATGTTCCAAACCATTCACCTAAATACCCGATTCCACATATATATTTAAAACATTGATTTCATATTTGCGTGACCTTTTAATGCAGAAAAAAATCAAAACCACTTGTAAATAAACGCATCCTAAATAACTTCCTTTCAAGGAAATGTGTGATTCGATTTATAATCCATAGCAAACAGTATAAAAAAAATGCCTTTTTTTACAGCTTTTCTTTAATAGCACATATAAGGTAGTCGCAAATATACTTAATATGTGACCTGTTCCCACGAAACCCGGACAAAGTCGACTTTTTAGTTTTTCAGATTTTGATTTTTTCAAATTCCTTAGGTGTTCAGCTTTAAAATGATGTATCATTTACATATGTACCCCCACCCTATCTTCCCTGGGGTCTGGATTTAGTGATAAAACCCTGACAACCTAATTATGAGATAAACAGCTTTGAAGTTCAGAAAAGCGTATTATTTCTATACACAAATGTTTCACAAAATTGACAAAAAACACACTTCTGATAGACAGATTTTGTTCAAATTTGAGGAGATTGTAGATTAATAGTGAGTGACTTAGGAAAACCTAAAACCTCAAAATGGTAAAATCCATCCCGAAATGACTTCAGGAGTACATTGTGACAAAACACATTGTGCGACTTTGTCCGGGTTTTGTGGGAACAGGTCACATATAGTCTATTTGTTTTTGGAGATGGTCTATAATGCGGAGATTTGTTGTCTATAATTTGGAGATAGTCTAGGAGATATTCAAATTTTTTTGAATATAGGCTATCCGAAATATAGGCTCTCTCATATTTCCTTTTTAAAAAACAAAAAATTTTGGGCATATGTTTCCCTCCCATGGGTGGGATTACCAGTAAATTTGTACTTGCACTCTGAAAATAACTTTAAAACATAAAAATACATAGCATGGTTTAGGAATTTATTTATGCATTAAAAAAAACCAATGGGGATGATGACTCACTAGGGAAATTATTAGCAATATGGTTGATACTTATACTGTATCTTCTCAACAATGTTCAGAAGTTGTAGCTTGGACTTAGCTTTGCGGAGAATTGGTGTTGAATTTTCAAGGCTTTTATTTTAGGTGCTTTTACTTCTTTACAATATTACATTTTGGAATAGTTGATTCGGAAGATTGGTAATTACCAATGCTCAATATGTAGTTCTCTTGCCATACTATATTTTTTTGGTATCAACGATTTTGAAATATAAAAAAAAAAAAAAAAAAAATATTCAATAAATTTGAGATTCAAAGTTTGATGTTTTTTCTTGTCCGTTACTTTGAATCAGTTGTTTTTTAGTGCGTTAGTTGTTGTTGTTGTTGTTGTTGTTAGTTGTTCAGATACTTTCTTGACGGATGAGAAGTCAGCTGGAGGAGCCTTCTGCTTGGATGATGTTGTTGGCTTCGTTCCTGGAATTTCGACGTAAGGAGCTACGATTGTTTCCCTCTGCTGACCTCTCAATCGCTCGTCTTATCTGTTCAGAATACAACGGAAGAAAACAAAATTAAGTTTAAAGCCCAGCATGAATATATCAAAATATAAATTAACAAAATTTAAAAAAAATTAAAAAATTATTAAAATTATCCATAATTTAAGTTTGTGGAAAAAGAAAAAAAAATTATAAGGGGTTTACCTTACATTTTTATTAAAACAACCAACATTCGAGTTTTGGGACAAATTTGAATTGGGTTTAGCCTTCCTTTGTTTTTTATTAAAATTGACTAAAATTCACCTTTTTGGAAAATAATTGTAAGGGGTTCACCTTGCATTTTAAATAAATTTGGCAAAGAATTGATTTTGTTGAAGAAATTAAATTTGTAAGGGGTTAGCATTATTAATTTTTTTAAATTAAAATTGACCAAAAATGTAAGTAGTTAGCCTTGCTTTTTGTTTTAATTAAAATTGACAGACCATTTCTGCAGCAGCTCAAGATCAGCGCATGTGGTCTCTACCTTCACAGGTACCCATTACTCCTGGGTGGAGAGAGGCAATTGTAGCAAAGTGCCTTGCCCAAGAACACAAGCACCATGTTCCCTGCCAGGGTTTGAACCCACGTACCATCGTACAGGAGTCAAACACGGTAACCACTGGAGCACAGCGCCCCATGTTAAATTCGCGGGACCTGAGACTTTGCTTCACAAAATAAGGTCTGGAGCTAAAACTACTGGCCCAAATCGAGATATCGTGGTATCATTTTTCTTCTAGAAGGATTCTCCATCTAGTGGTACAGGTAGTTTTGGCGTCAGGGGAGTGGGAGTGCTCTTGTATCGTATTACGATCGAGGATTGAAACACAAAAAAGAACGAAGAATCCTCGAAGGACGGTTTCCTTGTCCGAATTCGGTCCTCGATCGTTCGGGTAAGCACTAGGTAATGGGATTAGGTTATAGTACAGAAACAAAGGAAAACACAATAGGGTATCCTCGATCGTTATGTGGTTTACGACAGCGTGTGCTTGTCTGTACGAGCCCCCACCTAGTTATGGGGACAGGCTCTTTTGTTTGAAAAAGACAGACCGAGTAGTGGGGACATTTTCGAGTCCCCATAGCGCGTTGGGTCTTCAGTAAAGGTAGAACAAGGGAAAATTGGGTTAGGGTATAATGAAAGAAAATGTAGAAGAGGACAAATTAGGGTGATGCTGAGAATTTTAGAATTTTAGAGTGTTCTGAGTTTGAGATTAGAGAGATTTCAGTTTACACACAAACCCTATGGGTTGTCCCCATAACGCAATGTACCAAAATAATAATTGGGTGTTCTGGGCCACTGAGTATAGGGAGGTGATTTATACAAGGTGGTCGCAAACTTACCTCTTTGAGTGACACTACGCCCACCAGTCGTCCAAGTGTTGTCACATAAGTGTGGTTGAGACCCAGCAAGGAGAACATCGAATGACACTGTCAAAAGAAAAGACACACGGTTCAATGACGTCTTTTAGTGACAAATGTGACCCGCTCCAGGAAAAGGTGACATAAGTCGCGCTATGCATTTATGAGTAATTGCCTGTTAAAGTTAATAGGGTAAATATTTTTGTCAAAATTTGACTTTCATTTTTTGTTGTAAATGACATCTTTAATATCCAAAGTTTCAGATTTAATTAACAAAAAGCTGGAATTCGATAAATAAAGTAAAACGAAACCTTTCAAGAGTGCATGGTTCCAATGTATTGTCTTAGTTTTGTTGTGTTTCAAAGCCTGTTTTCTCAGTTGTGTATTTTGAATTCCATTGAACCATTAATATGCAAAAACGTCATATCACCGGAACGGCAGGGGCTATGGAGCTGTACTATGTACCAAATGAAAGCTTACACCCTGGACTTTTTAATCATGTACATAACTCTATTTTTAGTTTTTGCGACTTATGTCACCTTTTCTTGGAGCGGGTCACAAATGCTTAGAAACAATAGCAGGCTTTTAATCAAAATGAAACCCCCCCCCCCCCCCCCCCCCCGAACCCTTTCAAAAATAAATAAAAATAATATAAAATAGGAAAATGTAGGAAAATCATAATAAGAGTTTATAAAAGCTAAATAATTTGGACTTGGCCCTACATAAAAAGTTGGCCTTGGAAAATAGAAACCTTGTCTGGTTACTAACGGTCCCTCGGGGCACATAGATGCACTAGCCACCTCATTACCAGTCTATAATGTGTATAATATAGTACTGAACAAAAACAAGGGAACAAAGGAACTTACCTTGTGTAGCGACGTTCTTTCTACAAGTTGGAATGGGGCTGGATCAATATGAACCTCGCTGAAGTCCAACTGCACCTTTAATTCTTCGCTCTCCCATTCATCTAGCTGTGTGTGTGCAAACATCAAACAGACATTGTAATTCTTAAAGAGCAAGCCCCTGTCTTTTGTTGCTTTAATTAAAAGAAAAATCTCAAATTACAAATGTGACTAAATCCATTAAAATGAGTCGGAGGAATTATACAGTAGGAAAGCACATCATTTGCTCTTCATTTTGGTGTATCACTCGGGTTGACATCTTCTTATTCTTATATGTGATGCGATCAAGCAAAATCAGTCGGAACTCGGCAATTCTTGTTTTGAGATCGGGCCAAAATATGTTCGTAGGGGTGGAAAAATCGAAATTGACTTTTTTACAAAAACAGAAGGAAAAAATATTTTTCTTTTACATGAAAATACTCTTTTTACCAAATTCAGAAGGGAAGTGATACAAAAACTTGATTTTCTCAGTTTCTTTATTTTTAACGTGCTGGTGTTCAAATGGTTGTAATTTTTTAACCAAAGGTCGTGTTCACATGTTTTTTTTTACTGAAATGGAGCCTAAAGTACGCTACAAAAGAATATGTAAAAATCCCCAAAATGACCAAGGCCTACTTCAGACTGATTTTGCTTGATCGCATCACATATACAGATGTTTTGGTTTTTAAGCCCTAAAACATTCCACAAACAACCCACGTTCAGACGGTTACGACATACCTCTTCAGCGGACATATCTTCAAAATCTCCAATCGGCTGCAAACAAATATATAATAAAACCAAAAGGTGAAACATTCATGTACATAGTGGAACTAAATATGTGTTTCCATTCTTATAGCTTTACACCACCCAGCTTTTGTCAGTAAGGAAAATTGAACAGTTTATGCTTCAAAGCGGTTGTAATCTACTTGGACATTATATTTAAATCATGCTTTGGTGAGTGAACATTGACTTGTTTCCATTCGGTTTGTAATCCAAACATTCAAATAAAACCTGGATTTGTTTTTATTTGGGGGGGGGGGGGGGGGGGGGGGTGTTAAGGTGTGCAAGTCCCACTCTACAGCATACGTCTTCAAATAATGTTCAAGTGTTTTTTTGGGGAGGGGGAAGGGTGTTCAGCAGCATAACTGGGGTTCATTTTATAGAGGGTCACTTGGGGTGCACCGATCTTTCAACAGATTTTGTTTATGTGCGCAGTTCAATATTTAAAATTGGGGGGGGGGGGGGGGGCAGATGAACGTACATCTGATAGGGGTTCGTTTCCCCTGTAGTTATGCCATTGGAAAGGGGGGGGGGTACAAATTAAGGTTGGATACCCATTACATTAAAAAAAAATAAAAAAAATTGGTTTATACTTTGTGCGAAAATGAATAAGATGTGGATTTGTGGATTTGACATTACAAAGTATTCGCTGCGAAATTCGCCCGAGTTGAAATATGTCAAACTTTTACAACTTTGCAGCGCTGAAAATTCACGTTAGCGTTCATTTTTTTGCGAACAGTAGGAACCGGGAAAAGAAATAATAAAGACATTATAAATGTTAATTGTTTTTATAATAAAATCGTGATAAATTGAGTACTAAAAAGGCAGTAGTTAATATGTAAACTAGAAGAAATAAAGACATTGTCTTCTAGGTTGTCTAAGAAAATTAAAAAACTTCTAAACTAACTACAGATTCAAGGAGGGTATTGTTTGTAATGTAACTACATGTACAATAAAGTCATTTTGTAAATATGAAAGGATGTGTCAACGGAAGTCAATAAGGGAATGTTCAGAGGGAATAGAGAAGATGGGGAACTCAAATATTGGTGCATCTTGGAGGAGGAGGGGGGAGGGGGTGATGATAGTTTTGAAGGGGAAGGTGCAAAAATTGGGATGGCAGGTTGTTTAATGGTGAGACATCGAGGGAGAGGCGGGAACAACTAGCATTGGTGAATGCGCTCATGCTATTTTATCCAACATCAATTTAAACAAAAAATGGCTGTTAGAGTTTATATACAACACCAATTATTAGAAATAAATCTGATTTATTTACCAGATCATGTATTTTAACCAGTTTGCGCCAAAGGACGTATATACACGGCAACAAAATTTCCGAGATTCAAAATGAATGACGCATAAACACGTCCCGAGCAAGGCCAAAAATGTCCGTCAGCAGCGAGCAAGGCCGGAAATGCGTAGGTGCGCTTCTCGGTACCATCGGCCCGAACCCGTCTCGGATCGAGTTTCATTAAAAATAATCCCGCGCCTCGGCTCGGTAAATGTTAAGATAATCCCGGCGTGAACTGGTTAAAAGAATTCAGGTTTAACTCAAGCCGAAAGCTGAGAAAATATTTCAGTTTTATTCACGCAAACACAAATTTTAGGTCCTTGAAATCAGGGACAAAACAAAATGATTTTATTTTAGATGGTTAGACTTGAAAAGACCAGAGACCTAATGAGTCACACACTGTTTAAATTTGTGCTTTGCTATGAACGAAGCGTCCTACTTCGTTTGGCGTCCTGACTTCGCTCTCATAGGAAAGCGCATATATGTTGACAAAGCCGGTAACATCATTAGGTCTTAGATCTGTTGTTATCAACATAAAAAACGACCCGAAATGAAGCGCATATCTGGTTGGACTTACCAGTTTATAAACACGAGCCTTCTTTTTAGCACCGTCCAGTGAGTCGGTGCTAGAGCTCAGAATACTATCCTTGGAGCCAAATCGCTTTAACATACCCTTGATGATCAAAATATACAAACACATGAAGCATACAGAGGCACAAGACAGACGAACATCGAGGCAAAGGAATAACGGTTGAAATCAAGGATTCACTCGTACAATCACAGGTTTTTCAGGCAGAGCCATATAAACAGTAGGAGCAAAAACAAGGATCGGAAAGAATTCCATATCCGGATATCGTCCGAGTTCAAGTTTCATTCAAGTTTGCCTGTTGTTATACTCTTTATTAAATCACCTTTATTATGTTATAGGTTAATTGGCAGGTGTTACGTCTTAATTGTGGTTGGTCACATCCAGGAGGGAAGTGCACAATCCAGGGGAAAGTGCACACTCCAGGGAAAAGGGCAGAATCCAGAGAAAGTGCACAATTATAGGAGGAAAAATGCACAATTCAGGGAAAAGTGCACAATCAAGGGGAAAAGTGCACAATCAAGGGGAAAAGTGCACAATTAGGAGGAAAAGTGCACAATTAGGAGGGAAAATGCACAATTCAGGGAAAAGTGCACAATCAAGGGGAAAGTGCACAATCAAGGGAAAAGTGCACAATTCAGGGGGAAAGTGCACAATGCGGTGGAGAAAAGTGCACAATCCAGGGGAAAAGTGCACACTCCAGGGGAAAGTGCACACTCCAGGGGAAAGTGCACACTCCAGGGGAGAAAGTGCACACTCCGGTGGTAAAGTGCACAATCACAGGGAATTGTACAATCTGGGGAATCATGCACAATCCAGGCGAAGCATGCTTTAAATAAAGTAGAGTCTAAACCATAATTCCTCAAATTTGTGTGGGATTGTTTGAATGTGTGAGATTCCTCAATTGTGACACAACCATCTGTTTCCAGCATATGATGCACATTTTGTTTTTTATTCGCTATTAGAGGTTAGTTTTAGACTCTAGGCTCTACTCCTTAGCAAACTTGTTTCACCTGAGTGGAAACGGATGATCGCGGAGATGTGCGCGGTGACATCCGAAGCAGGACATTGAGTGACAACTACAGAAGATCCGTGGTACAGATAATTAGTGTAGGCAGTAACAATAAATTGACAAGGATAGGACATTATGCGACAGGTGACAAAGCATGTGACAGGTGACAAAGCAAGTAACGGGTAACAAAGCAAGTGACAGGTGACAAAACAAGTGACAGGTGACAAAGCAAGTGACAGGTGACAAAGCAAGTGACAGGTGACAAAGCAAGTGACAGGTGACAAACGTGGAAAATGGGGGGGAAAAGCAGGAAGTTTGAATAGGGCATATTTTTGGAAACGGTATTTTTTAGGAAAGAGAAAGGAAGAAATTTAAATTGAAGGTTACAAAGGATTAAGAAGGAAAAATTTAAAATGATCCCCCAAAATTAAAACGAGGGTATTAATAGAAGTAAAGGAATTTGGTGAGATTTGAATTTGATTGAATGATTAGAATTCAAGAGATTTGAAAATAAAGTAAAAGTATGACCTAAAGATAAAAGGCAGGGGAAACATTTTTTAAAATCCTAATCCGACAGGAATTAAAACAACATTTTCTCATCCAAAGAAAAACTCTAGAAACTCATTTGTGACACGATCAAGCGAAATCAGTCGGATGTCGGCCCCGGTCAAAAAAATTAGTGTTCATGTAGTTTCAAAGAGGGCATCTGTACGTTTTAAAAACTGAAAACCCCATGTTGATACGATGTTTTGTTGTCGAGTTATGTAAATTTGTTTAAATACCAACGAAGAATACAGTGCATTTTTGGGATTCGCCGACATCCGACTGATTCGGCTTGATCGTGTCACATTTTACAATTTCCGACAAATTTATAAAAACCAACGTACCTCTAGGTTGGAAAGGCTGATTCCTGTGGCTATATAGGGAAAAAAACCAAAAAACATGTCAAGTAGAAATTAGTTGTCGACATTGATCTCTGCAAGAAACAATCTTTACATAGGCTGTTTTTTGGTTGTTCTTGCGAGAAGGATCTTCGGGAGGTAAAAATAGATTCGTGGATTTTACTCAAAAACTTGAAATTTCCAGGCCATGTTTATCGTCGCAAATTGATCTTTGAGGTCTAGGGAAGAATAGGTTAGGGTTCCAGCCCAGGAAAATAACCCTAGGGTAAATAGAACCACTTTGAAAATAGCCCTCAACGTTAAGAGAAATTTGTACATGAGAACAAAGAGATAGTTTCACAAAGATACAAATTTAAGAATGTGTTACCTCGTAGAAATTAAATGATAGGGATTCAATTAATCTTGTATGCCAACTCAAAGTTTGACTTAATTTGGACGAACTAATTTTGATCGGTAATCAACTTTTGTTGTCTGCAATGCCTACCGTCTTTGTCGGAAGTGTCTCCGATGGATATCTGCTGCGAGTTGTTTTCATCGGACTGTAAAATCAAACAAATCAATTTATTAAATCTGGGGCCAGAAAAAAAAGGGTTTCCATTCTTTACAAGACATTGTTAAGTGTTTTTCGATTTTCAATGGAAAATCAAGAAAATAAGCAAATCCAGTCGCGAGTCCAGTCGCGAGTCCAGTCGAGAGTCCAGTCGCGAGTCCAGTCGCGAGTCCATACGCGAGTCCAGTCGCGAGTCCAGTCGCGAGTCCAGTCGCGAGTCCAGTCGCGAGTCCAGTCGCGAGTCCAGTCGCGAGTCCAGTCGCGAGTCCAGTCGCGAGTCCAGTCGCGAGTCCAGTCGCGAGTCCAGTCGCGAGTCCTTTCATAAAGTGAGTCGCAAGTAAATGGTTGAACAATGACAACAGAATGCTTTTGTTAACAGTGCATTTGAATAGCTAGTGACTTGGTTGGAGACTGAAGGACTTGTGATGGACTTGTGACGAACTTCCAGAGACTCGCCACGAGACTCGCCACGAGACTCGCCACGAGACTCGCCACGAGACTCGCCACGAGACTCGCCACGAGACTCGCCACGAGACTCGCCACGAGACTCGCCACGAGACTCGCCACGAGACTCGCCACGAGACTCGCCACGAGACTCGCCACGAGACTCGCCACGAGACTCGCCACGAGACTCGCCACGAGACTCGCCACGAGACTCGCCACGAGACTCGCCACGAGACTCGCCACGAGACTCGCCACGAGACTCGCCACGAGACTCGCCACGAGACTCGCCACGAGACTCGCCACGAGACTCGCCACGAGACTCGCCACGAGACTCGCCACGAGACTCGCCACGAGACTCGCCCCGAGACTCGGCCCGAGACTCGCCCCGAGACTCGCCCCGAGACTCGCCTAAAGACTCGCAGAGACTCGCAGAGACTCGCTGGGACTCGCAGAGACTCGCTGGGACTCGCAGAGACTCGCTGGGACTCGCAGGGACTCGCAGAGACTCGCAGAGACTCGCAGAAACTCACAGAGACTCGCAGAGACTCACTGGAACTCGCTGGGACTCTAATACAACCTTGTTGTCAACACATCAAACTCATTTTTGCCGAGCGGATCACGAGTATTGTTGCACCTGCCTTGGCACTGAAGGACACAACAGAGAAGCGATCTGATGGACCTGGCTGGTCCTGCCCCTGAGATCTCTTCCGATCAGCTACCACTGCCAGACGCCGAGCTAACCCGACCTTCTTCTCTACCATGTACTCCAGCTCGCTGCGCTGTACCGAGCCAAGCAGAATCATAGACTCTGGCAATCAGACAAAGATAGAAGGAAATAATGAAACATGTGCTCTGTCCCGAGTTAAGATTAGTAGCGCTGAGGTTTGAAAATAATAAATAGGCAAATTAATGTTACCAAATCCATCAACAACTCAAAAGTAAAAATTCACTAAATTTACATCCCCAGTTTTTTGTCAAGGTGGAGGTAAACCATTTTTAATGCTGGGGCCAATTTCATAAAACATGTAAGCACAAATAGTTGCTAATACATGTAGCACAAAAAAGTCCGGCATCAGTGTAAACAGGTTACCAGCCAAAACTCCATGTACTTTTCATGCTAAGCCAAAACCAGCTGAGTACTAATCACACCCACAAAAAATAACCTGAACATTTTGTTTGTAACCCTGTTTTTTGCCAAGGAGATTTTTGCTGCTAAGCAAATTTTGGTGCTTACATGATTAAGAAATTTGCCCCTAGACGTAATTACCTGGTGCGTCTACCAATGGGAAAGACTGGAGTTTAGGTGAAGTGTCTAGAAGTTCCTTCAAGTCACCGTAGGTGGATAGCCAGGAGATAAACTTGACATAGCGTACCATGATATCCTCAACAAAGATCTCATAGGTCCTGCATACAAACAGACATGGCTATGGAAAAGTGCACACTCCAGGGGAAAAGTGCACACTCAAAGGGAAAAGTGCACACTCCAGGAAAAAGTGCACACTCCATGGGAAAAGTGCACAATCCATGGGAAAAGTGCACACTATAAGGGGAAAGGGTACACTGCAGGGGAGAAGTGCACACTTCAGGGGAAAAGTGCACACTTCAGTGGAAAAGTGCACAATTCAGGGGAAAAGTGCACACTCCAGGGGAAAAGTGCACAATGCAGGGGAAAAGTGTACAATCTGGGGAAACGTGCACAATCCAGGCGAAGCATGCTTTAAATAGAGACATGATGTAGAGTCTAAACCATAATTTCTCAATTTGTGTGGGATTGTCTAAATGTGTGAGATTCCTCAAATGTTGCCGCCTACATACAATTCCGACACAACCATCTGTTCCCAGCATATGATGCACATTTTGTTTTCTTCGCTAAGAGGTTCGTTTTAGACTCTAGGCTCTACTCCTTAGCAAACTTGTTTCACCTGTCTGGAAAAGGATGACCGCGGAGATGTGCGCGGTGACATTCGATGCAGGACATTGAGTGACAACTACAGAAGATCCGTGGTACAGATAGTTAGTGTAGGCAGTAACAATAAATTTACAAGGATAGGACATTATGTGACAGGTGGCAAGTGACAGGTGGCAAAGCAAGTGACAGGTGACAAAGCATGACTATGACTATGACTATGACTATAGATATATGACTATTGAGTGTATGGGAATGTCTACCAAGGGTACCATTTAGTTATTATGGCATTATCATATGTGACCTGTTCCAACGAAACCCGGACAAAGTCGCACAATGTGTTTTGTCACAATGTACTCTTGAAGTCATTTCGGGATGGATTTTACCATTTTGAGGTTTTAGGTTTTCCTAAGTCACTCACTATTAATCTACAATCTCCTCAAATTTGAACAAAATTCGTCTACCAGAAGTGTTTTTTTTGGTCAATTTTGTTAAACATTTGTGTATAGAAATAATACGCTTTTTTAACTTCAAAGCTGTTTATCTCATAATTAGGTTGTCAGGGTTATATCACTAATTCCTTCCCCCAGGGAAGATAGGGTTGGGGCACATATGTAAATGATACACCATTTTAAAGCTGAGAACCTAGAGAATTTGAAAAAAGCAAAATCTGAAAGACTAAAAAGTCGACTTTGTTCGGGTTTCGTTGGAGCAGGTTACATATGCTCTTACTTGGTTCCAGCGTGGCTGATATCGGGTAGATACGGCAGCTTCTTGATTTGGATAATGCTGTCGTAGAATGACGGCTGTAGTAACTGGGCTATGGCGTTGGCTATCAACACCGCCATCTGGCAAGATTTAAAAAAGATGAATAGCAATTCCAAAAACGCTACCCTGTGGAGACAAGGCTGAACACAATGGAGACAATTCCCACAAGTGAATAAGGTTCCTCAAGGTTTGACAAAATAGATTCTTCGAGTTTTACTCAAAATTTTCAGGGTATGTTAACCGGTTGCAAATCAAGGCTCAAGGTCTGAGGGATATTGGGTTAAGGTTACAACAGCCAAAGAAATTAATTCTAGTTGAAATAGGACCACTTTGAATAAAAGTCCTCCACGATACAAACATTTTGTACACGGGAACAAAGCGATGTCTCCACAAGGAAACAAATTTGTGCGTACAGCAGCAAAATACACACTCCGGTTTAGCGGTACCTACATATTGGACTTCTTGGCTATAACATATCTAAAGTCAAGTTGGCGTAGCGGTTCTTTCCTCGCCTTCTACCGCTGTGACCCGTTTTCAAATCCCGCCTGGGTCAACATGTGAACTGGGTTTTCAGTACTGCCTGATTCCGTGGGTTTCCCTTCAGAAAACTCATCTGGGGTATTCATCCCACCTCTCAAACTATAGCTTCCTCTCAGTGTCATCTCTCTGCAGGTTTCTCCAGGCTTATGAGCTACAGTGCCTAGAGGAAGGTTCACCTTTAAGGGATCCTTGGTTTCATTACCAGAAAGAATCAACATTAACAACTCGCAGGGAGGTACCTTACCATGACGGGTAAGATGTGGGTGATTTGTCCCGTCAACTCGAAGACAATGACAGATGTGGAGATGGTATGAGTCACACTGCCCGATAACGCTGCCGCACCTACAAGCCAGAAGATGAAGACAGAACAATTTATATTCTTATTTTGGTACAGGTTTTTACGAACAAATACTTATCTCAGACAAAGATCAAATCGAATGCAGAATGTTTCCATTTTGAAAAATTCCAAACAAATGACATTCAAAACATTTTGCTTTCATCGTCTGAAAAGTTACCATATAATTTATAAAGTTGGCTACGGGTACTCAATTCCATGATCTGGAATCGGTTTTCGACATCAATAGTTGGGTAATCAAGGTTAATCTTGAATATTTCAATCTAAAAGAGCTTAGAGATCGAGGTCTTGAGACTTGGGGCCAATTTCATAGAGCTGCAATAAGCAAAATTGTTTGCTTAAGCACAAAAACCCTTGCTTAATAAATCAGGTAAGGAGCCAAAATTCCATGCGATCGTTATGCTAAGCTAACAACAGTTAAGTACCAATCACAAACAATATACATCACATGGAGTTGTGGCTGGTAAGCTGGTTTTTACTAAGCAAGACTGTTTTGTGCTTAAGCAATTTGTATGCTTAAGCTAGCAGCTCTATGAAATTGGCCCTTGGTCTTGAGACTTGGGGCCAATTTCATAGAGCTGCTAAGCACGAAAATTTGCTTAGCATGACAATTTGTCCTTGGCAAAAACAAGGTTACAGGCCAAATTTTCACCTGATCTTTATTGTTCTGGATTGATAATCAGCTGTTTTTTTGCTTAGCATGAAAAACACGTATAATTTCAGCTGGGAACCTGTTTTTAATGAGCAAGACTTTTTTTTGCTAAGCAATTTTTGTTTGCTTAGCAGCTCTATGAAATTGGCCCCTGGTCTTGAGACTGTCTCGGGACCTCTTTTTGAGCCCACGTTACCCAGCTTCGATGCACAGCCTTATCATACTAGCTATGTAACGTATAACTGGATAAGTTTATCTTACCGACTACAGCATACCCCCCAGGTATGACTTTATTGATGATAGCGTCCGAGGTATGTATACCCTGGGGAAACCATGCTGCCATACACTCCCCGACAAGTCGACCAAACGCGGCTCCCAACGTGAAGACGGGGATGAATACCCCAGCAGGTACAGGAAGAGTCACCGCCAGGGCGGTCATCCAGAACTAAATCAAATCGATTATTTTATTTTATTAACAAGTTCGAGCCGGAGGACGTTTATACACGCAAAGGTAATCCCAGATTCAAAACGGATGACGCATAAACACGTCACCAGCAAGCCGGAAATGTCTGTCAGCAGCGAGCAAGGCCGGAAATGCGTGGGTGTGCTTCTCGGTACCATCAACCTGAACCCGCCTCGGATCGAGTTTCGTTAAAAATAACCCGCGCCTCGGCGATGTTAAAATAATCCCAGGGCGAACTTGTTACAGATCTCTAGAGTTGTATTCGAGTCCCTGCAAGTCCAGTCACAAGTCCTTTCATGGAGCCAGCTACGAGTAACTGGTTGAACAATGACAGCTCTGCACTTCGGAGAAGAAACCCTTACCTGCATGACGATAAAGACACCGAGAGTAACGAAGACATTAGGACGATGCCACGGTTTGTACTTATTCTCTTCGTCTATGGTAGCCGACGGATCGTTACCCAGCGTCGTGTTGCTGAACAGCTCGTCAATCTGCTGCTTCTGGGTCAACTGTCACCAACAACATGGAGACAATGAGAGCATTAGAGGCAGGAATCCACACCTATCCTTATATCCGTCAACCTTTATTGATCCTGAACATTAACTTGGTGTTGTCTTATATGAATCCTTTCTTTTGACAAAATATGTGTCAAAGGGGTATTCTACTCGACAAGCTTTGCTTTTTTGGGACCCCCTTCCACATGTATCTATAAAATTGAAACGAATGTACATAATTAGTTCATAAATTTAATAACTAATTAGTTATAGATACCTTGCATTCTCTTGTAATTTTTATGAAATGTGGTGAAAATATTAATGAAATGAATTGAAATGAAATCTACTACATTTTCCCATCTCAATCCTACAAAACCCTCTTTGCCAATTGAAGGAATTTAAAGGATTGCGGCTACTTGGAAGTTGATGAAGAGGAATTTTTGCAGGATTAAGGGCGTTAGAGCTTTTTGCCACTGGTGGTCATAAGGCCTAAACTTATGCCGGGGATTTTGCAAGATTGAGGATACTAGGATGTTTATCCTTAAGGTGATGTTGGTCAGTAAGCATACCTCTCCTGCCATGAACTGCCCCAGGCCCAGAGGGAAAGTGATGGATGATATGACCAGGGATACCAGTAATGGGTACAAGAAACGACTACAGGAAACAATCAAAGAGAATTAGCAATCAGTGACGTAGTACTCAGACTCGCACTCATGTACATTTTTTCCGTATGTATTCACCGCCAATCGTGGTCGTCAGACAAAAGAATTGGGTACGTCCACGATTGACAAAACGTCCACGATTCCAAATCGTGTACAAATCCTAAGGAGGTCATCTGAAAACAATCAAGTACAACCAAAAGAAGGGAAGAGGGTCAGACAATGCCCCCTCCACGATTGTCGGTGTTTACCAACCTATATGTACTCGGAATAATGTACTTGTACTTTGGAATGTTCTGCAATGTATCAAATAGTGCTTCTTAACGACTCAATATAACTTTAAACCCGATTTTCTCTCTTTTTGTTTCTTTCTCTTCAATGTGTCGTTACTTAACATGTCATAACTTTTGAACCGAAAGTCGTATCAACATGGGGTTTTCCCCAAATTAAAGCTTAAAGGGATCGTATACGTTTGGTAATTACTCCAAAAATTAATGGCAATAAAAACTTACTTGGTAAGAAATACAGCAGCTTTGGATAGTATAATGCATTTTTAGAAACTTTTCACTTCGAAGCGCTGCGGTTATGGAAAAAGATATCACTTTTTATCCCCAAAAATTTGAATCCGAGAAGCGTTACTGCAGTGACGTTTCTCAGATTGTGTATTCCAATGCAGATTATTCTTTGAATCACTTCGAAGTACTGCGGTTATGGAAAAAGATATCACTTTTTATCCCCAACAAATTGAATCTGAGAAGCGTTACAGCAGTGACGTTTCTCAGACTGTGTATTCCAATGCAGATTATTCTTCCTGCGTGGATATAAACGCTCAAGAATATCGGCAATATCTCAAAATCGCTACCACCTTTTGAAATGAAATTTGTACAGGTTAGTTTTATAGTATATATCTATAACTATATAAGATTGAAACAAACAGTGGGTTCCAATTACCAAACGTATACGATCCCTCTAAAGTGCCCAATAAATAAAAATACAAGAAACTCGGAAGTGACCAGCGTCGACTAAAGACTCATTTTGCTTTGATCGCATCACAGATATCGGAGGTAGATGTCAGTCTCTAGTCATGAATAAACTGAACTTACTTCTTCATGAGGAAAACGCTGACTCTCTTGTGAGTTCTGTTGAAGTCCACAATGCGCCTGTGTACAAAAACGAACAGGGCTCCACCAAAACCACACACAATACTAAATAAAGAGAAGAAAAAAAAGAGTTTTTGAATAAGTACAACTGTTACACAAAGTTACAAAAAAAAAAAAAAAAAAAAAAATTGCTTTATTATTTTATTATTATTATTATTTTATTATTATTATTTATTTATTTATTTATTATTATTTAATTATTTATTTGTTTATTAAATTATTTATATTTATTTATTATTTTTACTGGAATCTACTGTTCTCACATGGGTCCCATGAGAGACGGCAATGTAAAGAAATTACAGTTTTAGAGGTGGGAGGAAAACCCTAGGAGAATATCGTGGGGAAAACAAAATACGGAATCAGGCAGGGACTGAAATCCCAATCATTATTGGCCCAGGCAGGATTTGAACCCGGGTCACAGCAGTGGAAGGCGACCAAAACACACGCTACGCCAACCCGAGGGTGAAATTATTGTGACCCTTACCCAATGAATGCAAATGCGATTAACTCCTGTGGATCAAAGGGAAAATCCACTCTGAAGTTAGTCTTGAATAGGGCAGTAATGGTCTCTGATAACGAAAACAAAACAAAAATACACGTTTCAATTTAAAAGAGGTCTGTGATGGAGGTCTCGAGACCTGGTCTAAGTCACGAGAGACTGTCTCTGGACTTTTTTTGTTAGGACTCGGTCTCATGCGAGTCTGTGGTCACCCAATGCAGAAGGATGTATCTCTGGCATTGTACAATGGACACTAGTTCTCAATAGTCCCAGACTTGGCCGTTTATGCACTGGTGTCGACTGCATCAAAGTGTCGAAGACATTTCCAGCAGATACACTGCTGCATCTGGCTGGGTTAGGTCAAGTAATTTATAAAATATATTCTGCTAGTTCATACAGATTCGACCATTTTGTAATGGGGAACCTCCACGAAGTATTTTGTACTCAACATCAGTATTATGGTATAATCTTAAAGTTGTAAAAAATACAGATTTCTAAAGTAAATAACCATGAAATCAAATTCTGTGCCCAAGGAAAAGATGAGGTGATACTTAACGATTTCTTCCGCCAAAAGGAAAACACACCTTCATCTTTGTTCCAAACAGCCAGCAGCCTGAAGACAAAGGCTCCGCACACGGCGCCAAAGAACCCCCGCCAGTAATTCCTCACGGCGAAATAGGTGGACGTGACCTCGATGCTGAAGAGCACACCGCCAATAGGGGCGGCAAAGTTGCAGGAGACGCCCACGGCGCAGGCTGCTGCTAGCATCTCGCTGTTCCTAGATTCATTCTAAGGAGGGGAACATTACAATACTGTGTCTTAATAGCCATACGAAACATGTTATCACTAAATGTGACCTGTCATCACAAAATGAGCGTAAAGTCGGCAAAATCAAAAATTGAGATACGGGTATTTCTAAATTCTGTGGAAACAGAGCTTTCCAATGGTATATAACACTTGGAGGTTTGATACTCAATATATATATTTTTTTATTTTTTTTAATAAAGAGATTATGAGAAAACGGGCATTTCTTGCGAGAAATTGTGTGAAAGGCATAGAAAGGCACAGTCAAAATTGTCTCAAAAACTAATTTTGTTTTTATCTGATCGTTCTGAACAATTGCGAAAACTATATAATCTCAAAATCGACCACCCCTTCAAATGTTGACTTTGACTGGCCGTACTGGGAAATCACTCCGTGCGACTTTACGCTGATTTTGTGATGACAGGTCACAAATATGTAAGGCACTCTGACATGAGTAAAGTCCGAGACAATCTTAGATGTTGGAGGAGTAGAAACGCATCCTAGATAACGGGGTCCAGTTAGAAGGTCTTGTATAGAAACACGATTCAATTTATTTACCTCAAAGATGCCCTTGAATGTAACAATGAGCTTGCTGAGGATAGTAGATACAATGCTGGCAATGTGCACAAAGGGGCCCTGTCGGAAACAAAATAAGAACAGTATCGGTTTAAATATTGCGACAGAAAAACTCAACAATAGAGGACTTGAAAAATAAAATATAATTACAAAATAATTAAAAAGGAAAATTTAAAACAAATACCTCTTTTCCAATGGGCAGACCACTTCCAAGTGACGTTGCCACTCCAATAACCTTGGCTATCAGGGTACGGAACGAGAGATATTCCTTCAGGACTACACCTCTCAGAATAGTCTTCATCTCTGGTATTCCGGAGCCTACGAGTCGGTAGATGACAAAGAAACAAGATTGACAGATTGACTACTTTAACCCTAACTACCCCAAACCCATCAAACTCCAACTGCAGCTTTCGCTAGGTTTTGGCAGGTTTGGTACCAAACCGTAACAACTTTGTTTGACTCAGTACCAAAGGCCCAGGGAGACCCTGTTGAATTCTGCAAGGTTCAGGACAGAAAGGCATGAGACTTGTCAAAATGTTAGAAATTTTGAGAATGCACAGGCATTTATACGCGAGTGACCCACATTGTTACTGCACAGTTCCTGGTCAACTGTAAGTGTATGTAGACTTACACCTTGTATGTGTGTCCCCACTAAAACACATAATACCACTGGCCAGTTATCACTGTTCCAAGTCAATAAAACGTCAACTGTTGGAGTTTGGCAGGTTTAGTACTGTTAGGTTCAGTACAGTGTACCAAAAATTACTGAACATGTTTGAGCTGTTGAAGTTTGTTAGGTTTGGTATGCTTCCTAGTGCGAGAGCCTAGGGGGTTAGGGTTAACCGGTTCGCGTCGGAGGACGTGTATAAATGCAAAGCTTTTCCGGGATTAAAAACGGATGACGGATAAACACGTCACACGCAAGGCCGGAAATATCTGTCAGTGACTGGCTTGCAGCAAGGGAGGCTAAAAAATATCAGGGTGTGCTATCCACAAATGCCGACCGGAAACAGTCTTGGATCGAGGTTCGAGAAAAAAAAATCCCGTGCATGGGTTCATTCAATTTCAATGTCAAAATAATCCCGGCACGAATGTTTTTCGTTCCAACAAGTTTTTTTTACTTCTTTGGGACTCACAGTGTCTAGAGCTGGGACGATGGTATGTTTCTTACCGATAGCATTTGGTGAAACCAGGTGTACAAATCCTGTGGAGAATATGATGAAGACAATAGGAAACCCAGTCCACGCTAAGTACTGTACAACTGGAAGGCCCTTTAGAACTGTAAAAAGCTGCACTTGAGCTGTACAAACAATCAGAAATATATGCAAATTAATGTACATATATTTACATACAATTAATCATATTTGCATCAATATACACAAAAAATAAATCATATTTTGCCAACTTTGACATTGTGTAAAAAACATGTCGGGGTAGAATTTTAACCCAGGGTCCATTCATGGTCGTGCGGTCCACAAGGTCAAAGTAAAGGGTCTAAAGGTCAATGTAGGTCAAATTGCTCGGACATACAAAATAATGTCAACATTTGATTTTTTACGATGTTACCTTTCCAATGTAAGCAAAATCAGCAGGTGGGGGGGAGGTAGGGTCCCTAGAATATTGGCAGTCACACCCATTTGGGCCAAATCACAACAAAACCCGCTGGTCGGGTGCCGCTAAAACAAAATTGTTCGGCATTTTCATACAAAATAGCCCTATAAAACAAATATGAACTAATTTGAAGAGAGTGAGGTGTAACCCAATAGGTGATTTGACACGGAATGACCACTTGCCAAAAGGGCACAGGCGTTAGGGTTAAACTGTGTGTAGTACAAAACCAGTAGAAAAACATTGTACAATGAATACTCTGCTGCCAATGCCAACCCTAGCAATAAAAAATGGAATTTACCTGTTTGGAATTTAGCAATGGCATAATCCATTGCAAATGATAGGAGGGCCATGATGATCCCAAGCAGGGCTAGAAAGATCCAATCTTCCCCGATCTTACTGAAGACAAAGTCACGGAACCAGATCAGATTAGCTGCAACAAACCAGAGATTAAGAGAAGACAATGAGAAAAAGGTTCGGTTTTAGAGGTGGGAGGGAAACCCTAAAAGAATATCCTGGGAAAAATAGACAGAATACTCCATATTTTGCCCCGGGTGGGATTCAAACCCGGGTCACATCAGTGAAGGGTGAGAGAAAAAAACGCTAAAACATCCTGAATCCTCAATCAACAATTGCTCTTGTTTACACTATAATGCACTTGAATATTTGCCCTCCAAAATGCAGGCGAATAATCCTCCAATGCACACAGCTGTAGTGCATTGGCATGTAATAATAATAATAATTTGGGAGGCTAATCATCCTTACTCGCAGCTGGTGTGCTGAATTGCGAAGGACGCGGCTACAACGTGGTCGAGTCGCTGGCACGTAAAGGCGCCTACGGCAGCCGGCCACATCGACTCATATATGACTACGGAGCACAGCCTGAGGTCGAAAGTGTTTGATTTTTCAGGAGGGAGGAAAACCGGATGACCTGGAAAAAACCCTCATGGCACAGGAGAGAACCAACGCACAACTCTACTCACATATGGTCCGGGCCGGGAATCGAACCCGGGCCACATTGGTGAGAGGCAAGCGCTTTACAAACAAGCCACCCATAAATGTACCACTGCCATGCAGTAAACAACTCTCATAGAGCAAGGGTTAATGTCAATGTATTTATGTACTTACATTTGACTGAATAGCAGCAGGTACCCCTGTATTGTCTGAATTCGTCGTCTAGCTGCTTCTGTCGTTTATGCTCCTCCTTCTGTCTCGCTGCCTCGGTCTTGGCAAATTGGCTTAATTCCTGCCGATACCTTCCATACATCTGTGGATTTTTAGGGGGGTCAGGACCATTACTAATAATCTTACCCAACTTCTTACCCACTTTGGTAAACAAGATACTTGATGGTACGTGTACTCCATTATCTGTGCATGAACCGTATTTCTGGACTCTGGGAGATGGTCTTCCGTTTGAGGTACTCTGGTTCTGATTTGCGTTTGTGTGGTTACTACTCTCTCTCTGTCTACGCTTGTACGTCAACCAGGAGTATAGTTTACATGCTCTATCGGTCTTTACGCTCCCTGTTCTGATAAACTCTGTACGAGAGACAACGCTGGTCTGAGAACCTGTAAGGGATGACCCACTGCTGGCTAGGATTGGCTGCGGTTCTATTATCGACTCGTATTCGGGTTTGAAATTGGCACTGTTACGATCCGTGATCCTTGCAGGGCACGAATGCCGCAGCTTGTCGCGTCCACGCTTTGCGTCCGACTTTGGATGCCTTGCAAAAGGGTGCAAGTGTAGCCTAGGGTGCCACCTAGGGTGGTGTTTGGAATGCGGCTTACGGTCGCCCCGCAGCAGACCCAGCTCCTCATCCCTATCTTCGGGATTTCTGTGTTTGTGTGAAGGTAGTTTGGTTGTCAAATGCGGCATGGCGTTGAGAAACGACACAGCCGATTGAGTGTATGCCCCTTCTACAAATGCCATGTCGGCGCTAATATCAATTGAACTCCAGATGTATAATTATTGGGTGGTGCATGAGCTAAATGGAAACTCCCCCAATCTGAAGTTTCCACAATCCAAAAGATTTTTCTGCAAAAGCCCATTTATCATATAAAAACTGACTACACTTCTTGTAAAGTAACCACAATGTATGATGCCACAATCTCAGAAACTCCGACAATTATAAACATGTACGTGTACATGTAGTCTATAAACTTCCAGGATGAAAGCTTTTTCAGGCCCTGTGTACAGTATATGTGGTGAGGTTTCAGACCAGAAATAACTGAACAATGAGTGATGATGTTTTGCGTGAGCTATTTCAAAACCCAAGGTTTTTAGTCAGGAGCACTTTCATCACATCCTTTTCCTGTTCGCCTTTGGTTACAGTAACTGTGAGACCAGGGGCCAATTTCATAGAGCTGCTAAGCACAAAAATTTGCTTAGCACAAAAAAGTCTTGCTCATTAAAAACAGTTACCAGCCTCAATTTTACGGGTTTTTCATGCTAAGCAAAAAAACAGCCGATTATCAATCGAAAACAATAAAGATCACGTGAAAATTTGGTCTATAACTTTGTTTTTGCCAAGGACAAATTTTCATGCTAAGCAAATTGTTGTGCTTAGCAGCTTTATGAAATTGGCCCTAGATCCACAGCGTGATTCATAATAATTACTATTTCCGGTGGCTATTAGTAAACTTTGTTTGATACAGACAGATAGTAATTCAATTAAGTTTTCTTTTGTCTGGTCATTATATAATACATTGCAGGTGTGTACAACAAACATAGTAGCTTGGTTTTACAATACAGACAAGTATGTAATGTCATAGATTTCTCATTTCCTACATGAATAATGCATAAAGTCAAGGCCAAATCGTGGAAAGAATGTATTATCCTGACGCTACTTCAGCAGTTGCGCGCCGTGCAAAAATTGTTTGGCACTTTCGTACGAACCAAAAAGGCAAAACGTTTATATTGGACTCTACATTTTTTCATCAATTTTTTTGGGAACGGAAGGTGCTTTTTTTTAGCAGCTTTTGGTGTAAAAGAGCAATGTGTATTGCTAAAGAGTAAAATGATTTTAAAAAAATTGTGGCAAAGAACGTACGTGGCCTTTTTTGGGGGTAAAATATATATTGTGTTTGGAAAACACCAGTGCGTGGCGTTGATAACAACGCCACGTTTAATCACAGGTGTAAAAGTTGGCGTGTGCGCATATTTGGAAGGGAATGAACACAAGATCAAAATGTCTGCTGGAAAAATACATTTGTTTAGCTGTGGCTATATATGAAACCTCACTCAGTCCCAAAATTTTCGTAAAAACAGCGCCCTCGCGCGTTCGAGCAAATTAAATTGTCCATAAATCATGTCAACGACAAACGGGATGGCACAAAGAAAGTGAAAGGACTTTAAAATTCTGATTTAACAACAAGAAACGACATTTAAAAGAAGCCAATACTACTTATGGTAATAATATTAGGTTCTTTTTAACTTCAAAATAAGCATATTTACCAAAGTTTGCTCGTAGCCCAGCTCTCGACGATCCGGTTGAAGCGCCATCTTGCACGTCTTATGCAAATATGATACCCACAATGCAATTGCCTTATGCCGTTTTCCAAACACTGGTGTAGTAACTATAGTGGTGTATATCACTTTAGCCAAACTGCATGAACGAAGCCACAAGAGACGAAGCTGGGGTTTGAAATACGGCCCTCTCTAGTCACAGTCGCGTGATCGTCCGCGGTACGCGGTGCCGGTACGGTGTGTGATAAAAATCAGACGCCTCGTCAGAAATTAGGACTATTTTTCTATTATTGATTAAACCCTTTCAATTTCCAAATGTTTAGTTTTAAATAAAAGTACATTTCCTAAGCTACTTCAATAAACATGATTTATCCTTTTATAAATTAAAATTATGAAATCTCCCAGCACATTTTTACTGCCCTTCCCGTTACGTTTTTCAAGTTTGCTTTTCTTATTTCACCACAAAATACTAAAACCATGTTTGAATTTTTTGTTTAGTTTTTTTTAATTTTCCGTCAGACCCAAACAAATATTTACCACTTCCCTATGTTTTACTCTTCTTTATAGTCAACAGATCGACAAGTCTAAAAAAAATAGCCCCAAAATCCTGTGAGCACAACTGAGAAAGTCAATTATAGTATTAAGAAAATTAGCTTAAAGACCGGGCACTCAAAGGTTATGACAACATTAACACGCGGTGCGCGGGGCCGGACGCGAGTTTTTTAAGTGCATGGAAGCAGAATTGACGTATGATTTAGCGTACGATTTCGAACACGAGTTGGGCTGAGTGGAATTTGTTTAGAATAATGGCATCGGTTGTGATTGAACCCCAGCAAGCTGCAAGCCTTTTTCTTCTTCTAAGTGTGCCTATACGTTAATTAAGGATTGATGTATACCCTCCCTGTCAACATTAGTTTGTCGCATAGCATTTAGGTCCCAAATTATCTCAATAAGGCCTAATTACGCAAAGTTGTAATAATCTGAGGCCAATTTCATAAAACATGTAAGCACAAAAATGTGCTTAGCACAAAAAAGTCTTGCTCAGTAACTGGTTATCGGCCCAAACTCCATGTATTTTTTCATTCAAAGCAAAAAAGAGCTGAATACCAGTCACAAACAATAAACATCAACTGAAATGTTGGTTTGTAACCCTGTTTTTTACAAGGAATAATTTTCATGCTAAGCAAATTGTTGTGCTTAGCAGCTCCGTGAAATTGGCCCCTGATGTTTGAGAGTGTGTAAACACTGCTTCCATCGCGACGTTATATTAAAAAACAAAACATGCAGCTATAGAGTATGCTTTTAGACCCAGTTGCGGTATATTTGGCCTTCCGTAAAATTTGCTTGATTAATTAACCCAATAGTCACGCAAGGTTATCATCAGGCTTTCTTAATTTAAACACGACAATAATGGTAGCCTTTAAGTCAAGGCGCACATGGCTAAACTGCAGGTCATATAAAACAAAGTTTTATAATAATTTAACGTCACAATCTTCCTTTTACTTGCATCTACTACCCCGTTGTTTTGTATTACTACAAAGTATACTACAAACGTTTTTCTTCTGAAGAAAGTTCTCAATTTTATTTAGTAATTGCTTTTATAATGTTGAAAAAAACATTTTGTGATTGAAAAAACCCCACCAAAACACGTCCGTGTGTTGTTTGCACGTGCTGCGTAGCGCGCACGCCCTTCTCGATCGTACGTGCGCAAGAATATCTCGAGCGTAGTAAACGGCACGCGAGCACAACATCCCAACAGGCGCGCTTCTAATCTCATAAAAACAATTTCTAAGCATTATATAAACGCCCACAAAAATATAAACGCCCCAAAAATGGTTACTTGTCTTGATTCGTAAACAACATTTGTGACACGATCAAGCCGAATTAGTCGGATGTCGGGGAATCCCCAAAATGCACTGTGTTCTTCGTTGGTATTTAAACAAATTTACATAACTCGACAACAAAACATCGTATCAAAATGGGGTATTCAGTTTTTTTTAAAAACGTACAGATGCCCTCTTTGAAACTACATGAAAACTCATTTTTTGACCGGGGCCGACATCCGACTGATTTCGCTTGATCGTGTCACATTTTGTGTCCGACTCTGCCAGTGAGGAATTGCTCGGTGATGCAGTGATTTCACCTACATCTGTGTTGTGGTTGGAATCACTGCATATCACTGACGAATTCCCCACTGGCAGAGATGAACACAAATGTTGTTTACAAATCAAGACAAATAACCATTTTGGGGCGTTTATATTTTTGTGGGCGTTTATATTTTTGTTCAGTGTATGTACTCGCAACTGAATTGCTAAAAAGTAACCCATGTACGACGAATAACGATCACTCTGAAAATACTCTGGCACAGAAAAAATTATCAAAATGATTCGATATAATTCGAATACACACTCAAGACTATTGTTATACCTAACAGTAATTCCCCCCAGATACCTAAAAAGAATTCCTAAGATTTTAAGAACACAATGAGCAACACACAAGAAAAGGGGAGCGGCTTCCATCGGCAATTTTATCTTAATTGCTTCATGTTGAATTCAGTTATCTGTAAAACGTCTGCTCTCTAGTTTTTGTCGGTTAAAGTTTTCATCCTTTTAGAAAGAAAGAGTTAACAGATAACTCGTACATTCGTCGGTAAATCGTAATTGAAAACCAATCTTCTATTCAGTCGGTGGCCGGACTTGTCTCAAGTTCAGAGGGCATTGGCGCCGGGTGCACTTTGGTAACGCTCCCGGTATTAGAGACAAAAGCAAGGCGGTTCCGAGTCGTGAGCTGTAGGCCTAACCTTCCTCCAGAAACCTCAGTTTTCTCGGCTAGCTGATGATGACGAGCGTCACCACCGCCGACCTTCTTGAAGACAACCGCGTACAGCTTGCTGAGGTAGACGCAAAACAAAGTGACGTAGCCGACCATGATGGGCACCAAGCTGACAGAAACGGTTAAGGCTACTGCCGTCTCAGCGTAGACGTAGACAGGCACTGCCGATAGGGTCAACACCACGGCGGTGTACACGCTCGCGGCGTAGAACTTCGCCTCGTTGTAGTTTCCGGGCACGTTGCGAGCCTTAAAGGCATAGACGCAACAGGCTATGGTCAAGAGAATGTTGTAGGAACTCGCGACTAGAAAACCGAAGCGCAACTGGCAGAAATTCTCCAGGGTCGGGGGATGGCCAGTTGGCGGTGTGGGGAACAAGTGCCGGACAGAGGTCCACGTGTTAGGTACGACTACGGCAGTAATGACTATCAACAGGGCCTGAATGCAAAAACAAAACAATAATTGTCAAGTTTAAAATGGTACCGTCGCCCATATTGGCGCTCAGAAAGGGTCTAATATGCACTTCATATAATTTCTGTGAAGGAAACGCAGAGTATTCTGGGTAGCGTGACCTTTCGAATTGCATGCAGCGCAGCTAAGCCGCGGAACTGGTGACCTCCAGTTCTCAGGTAAAACAAAATATATCCAATCAGAGCTCAAAGCGCATCATACCTTCCCAGCGCCTAGTCGAACATCCTTGTTTAAAAAAAGTGTTATTCAACGTCACATTATTACCTCGGTCATTTGGCCCACGAAACATTCCAAATATCATCTCGGCTCCCTGGGGAGTTTAGGCCTACAGCTCGATGCTGCCATTTCGGCGCAAAGTAGCTAAATCAACCACAATAACCACCTTTACCCTCACAGGTACCCATTTACTCCTAAGTAGAGAGAATCAATAAGTAACAAATGCCTTGCCTAAAGGCAGATATGTAGTCAAGTCCATCACAAGTCCCTGCAAGTCTATCACAAGTCCTCCGGTTCCATTTCAAATCACAAGCTATTTAAATGAGCTTTGACAAAAGCATTCCTTTGTCATTGTTCAACCAGTTACTTATGACTGGATTTATGACTGGACTTGTGCAAGGACTTGTGCAGGGACTTGTGCAAGGACTTGTGCAAGGACTTGTGCAAGGACTTGTGCAAGGACTTGTGCAAGGGACTTGTGCAAGGACTTGTGCAAGGACTTGTGCAAGGACTTGTGCAAGGAATTGTGCAAGGACTTGTGCAAGGACTTGTGCAAGGACTTGTGCAAGGACTTGTGCAAGGACTTGTGCAAGGACTTGTGCAAGGACTTGTGCAAGGACTTGTGCAAGGACTTGTGCAAGGACTTGTGCAAGGACTTGTGCAAGGACTTGTGCAAGGACTTGTGCAAGGACTTGTGCAAGGACTTGTGCAAGGACTTGTGCAAGGACTTGTGCAAGGACTTGTGCAAGGACTTGTGCAAGGACTTGTGCAAGGACTTGTGCAAGGACTTGTGCAAGGACTTGTGCAAGGACTTGTGCAAGGACTTGTGCAAGGACTTGCAGGAACTCCAATACAACTCCGCCTAAAGGGCCATACGTATCACTGAGTCCTAGGCCGGACTCGAACCCACAACCTGCAACTTTACCTACAGATTACAAATTCAATGCTTCAGACCACGAGGTCACGGCACCGACTCCACTAATATGTTGATCTTCAATTCTCCTTACATATTTCCAAATCAAAAGTCTCCTTTGGCTTGCTTTGTTTATAATCGTTCGACAATGCGGGACCAAGATGCTATCTCATCAGCGTAGTCTTATTCTCCCTAGTAAGCGTCCTTGTTCGTTACGGCGACGTTGTTCTTTCCTTTGCAATAGGTCGTCCATAAAAATCATAATTAAATCTTGATTTACCGCTGTCCATCAATGGAAAAACACATTAGAGCTTGGGAATGAAGGCTAGTGAGCCGTAAAGGAAATATTTAGGCGGTCCGCTAATGAATTCTGGCGAGTCGTGATTGGGTTTTATCGACTTCATGCTTGTTCACAATAGTCGCCCAAGGTTCTGGCGGAATTGATGTTTACTTTAATTTTAAAGGGCATCGCTAACGCACCATATTATTACGGCCCAATGCTGTCAATTTGTCTAAAAGTTGTTTGACCAAGAGCCAAATATAAGTACCGCGGCACGAGTGTCCATAAAAAGAAAACAAGGGAAAAAAAGAAAAGAAAAAAAGAAACACGCAATGGACAATACAAGAAAATTGTAGGCCCTATATCATTAATATTTTGGCTATCTCATAGTTGAATTTGAGCAAAATCAGCAATAATTCGGTTGCAAAATCACCGATTATGTATCAAAATGCTTTCATTTTTACCTTTATGTTGAAAAAGAAGGTAATGTGTCACCTTTTTTAATTTGGCCGCGTCCGAATCTCTTTGGCTATTGTCTAGGTGTTCGCCTATTACCATTACAACTATATACGCGTGAGCAGGCTGACATTTAGACGTAACCGTATCTCTGGAAGCCCTATTCGGACACTGCCTCAAATTCTTACCTGAACTGCAACCAGTAGGGCAACGATCAACAGTTGGGCTCGGGGTCCGGTGTATTTGGGAGATTTGGCCGACTTGACGCTGCTCTCAAAGATCCTGTAGATGCGGTTCACTTTTAGCAGGAACGGGGCATATATCAGGGTGAACGCCAGGACGTACAAGACCTGAGCCGCACCGCAGGCTCGGGGTCCCGGGGGATGGAGGAGAGGTACCACGGCCAGGTAACCCAAGACGAGACCCAAGATGTTGACGCAACTTAGCTCTCTACTGCTGGCCTTGATCAGGGAGTGGTGGCGATGTTTGATCATACCAAACACAGAGAGCGAGCAGAGGAGCAGGCCGAGACACATTAGAGAGATCACAAGGACGGCCTGCGGGTCCGACAAGGTGACGGTTTTCGGGACGAGCTTCAGACATGTAGTTCGGTTATCATCCGGCCGCTCCGCTTGCCGACACGCGAGGCACTCGGTCCCGTTGACGATTTCGTTGGCGTCACACGCCCGACAACCCCAGCAGCACATCTTTTCTAGCGCCTCTTTCACCTTCCCCGGTGCACATTCCTCCATGCAGAGCGACTTGGGCGTCCTACCTCCCAAATCCCATTTCCACTGGATCAAGGATTCATCAATGGAAAGTGAGTTGTTGCTCTTGGTTCCACTCGCGCCCGCCTGAGACGAACCGGAGCTCCACGAACCGACATCTACCATCTCGAACGTACCGTCGACCGCATGCATGTTTTTGATGATAAAATGGCCCGAGACAGATTGAATGTGTTCCTGGAATCGAAATTCACCCCTCGTACCTCGAAAAGAAACATTCCTGAGGATACCTGCAAACAGTGTGTCTGCGTCACGACTTGCGAGACACTCTGACACCGTACCATGACAGTTCAAACGCATCATCTCGTCCAGAGCAAAAGCCAATGCATAAACCGCGTCCACAGTCGGAGCTAAGGTCGGGATTTTTTTACTGAACCCCTCCCTGCTCGACGAGAGGCATCTGTCCAAGTCTCCACAGAACTCGTCGAACCATGGGTTCTCGGTGGTCCCGTTTGCCAGAGAACGGAAGTACTCCTCAAACTCGTTTAGTCCTGGAGTGTCGTAATCGATAAACAGACTGCCTTGCGCAAGGCGACTCTTAAAAATGTTGTCGTTTGCCAGCGCGTTACTGACGAGCCACGTGAGGTTTAAAGGCGGGTCTGCCTCCAGAGCAGCCGACATCACAGCATTAACAGTCACACCAGACGAGGCTAACAACACTACGACTTTCGCGTAGCTGTTCTCCTGCAACCGGTTGACCATTTTGTGTAATTCGTTCTCCGTAGGAACCTCACTGACCTTTACACGGGCAGGCATGCACACGCGCCGAACTGTGGCTCTATTCCAGAGGTTCTCCATCATGTCATCTGTACTGTAGCCTGATGCATACACCAAGACCACGTAATGCCATTTGAAGTAATCAAGTATATCTAGGATGGCTTGATTCTTGTACTTGTCAGAGGCAATCGTGCTAAAGAAGTACGGAAACGCTTCTTCGTTCAAGAGCTCTCCGCTCGTAGCGCCATAGGAAACCAGCGGCTTCTTAAACAACCCCGCCGCGCCTGAAACTATCTCACTGGAGGATGCTTGCCCCGTGCCAACTAGACCCACAATGAGTTGGGTTTTGTTCTCGGCCACCATTCCGGGAATCTTACAGCTCCCTCCCTCATTGACCCCCCGGGCACCCATCAAGAGGGCCAGCGATCCCCACATGGCATACTCATCCTTGGAGCAATCATCATGGATCACGAACCCCAGGGTGACATTAGGAAGGACGTTGTCATTGTCGTTGATCGTCTTCACCGCATAGACCATAGCCGTAGCGACTTGCAGGGAACTGACAGGTAGGCGCGTCTTACATCCTTGAGGTACACCCCTCTCCTTCCCCTTATCAGATACCCCATCCCGATGGAGTGAGAACACGCCACCGAGATACACATCTCCTGTTTGCGTGTACATGGAGCATACTTCTTGCGGCAAGTAGGCACCGTAAACAAACTCAAAGCAGATAACAGCGAGGAGAACCAAACTGCTGCACCCCATCGCGATATCAGTGCAGCAGTCTCGCCTTATCCACACTAGCACACGAGTTGATGAAGTCACCGTCGAGGTGTTCGTTCCGGCCGTGTGGTAATAAGTGCATGCAATTTACCGCGCTTAAATTGATGAAATAGGTGGGTTGGTCAAAACCTATAAACAGTACACAGTCAAAACCTGATAATAAGAGCGCTGTTAATACAACATTCTGCTTATAACAAGAGAAAACTATGACATGCCACGAGTCTTTGTTTACCATGACTGATAATGTACAAGGTGCCTGCTATATTTTTTCTAAAAGTCCTGAGGACCTTGTCATAAAGATGTTTGATACAACTTCATCTTTTATATTTTGCTCACTTTATTTTGACAAAGGCAAGACCACACACACTTGTCGTTCATCGAGTGTTATCAATACAATGCGGGGAGAAGAAGAAGGGTAGATCTATGTTTGTTTGGCCGATGGTATAATGGTTTCTATGACAACAGTGCCATAACAACTAATAGGCGGATGGGGCGCGCGTCGCATGAAACGATGTATGATGCAAATTGAAGTCGACTCACTTACACAATCACTGTTAATTTAAAGGTGGGATACACCATTGGTAAATGCTTAAATTATCATGAATGGGTGGTTTGAGGGGTTGTATCTTTATCGTTTAACTGACCTGTCCTAAGTTTTACAATCATGGATGCCGAGAAAATAGCAAGACAAACAGCGTTTGTTTTCAACCGCGTCAGGCAGTGGTTCTTATGTTGTTCTAGTTTGTTCGCGATCGTCGTCCGGCGATCGTATTTTTTTAAATAAAAATCAATTTTCGGAACAATTACAGGATAACTAGCGCAATCCTTTTGCTGGATGCCTACAACCAGTGTTTACCTTCAAATAAGTAAGATATTTCTTGATAATTCGGTAGTAAATTATTTAGATATCTGAAAATGGTGTATCCACCTTTAATTGTCGGTTATAGGAATTGCAAAAGCCCCGCTCGCCACTCTTCATTTATGTCAATAGTAAACGGAACCGACGACGCCCCACTTAATTTAAAATTATGATATAATAAACATTTTTGCTAGGTCCGGTTGAGTTTGTATTCTCATGGTCGGAGGCTGTTCCACCTATTGCACACGCCGTCGGGCAAAGGGGTAGGCCTCCATTTAATTTGTACAGGGAATTACGTGTTTTCTATATTTTTTTACAGCAATAAAAAAAATGCATACTTTTTTTTCGGTGTATCGTGGGAGATTTTGTTACTTTATAAAACAATGAAATTTTGAAATATTTCGGTGTAGTGTTTTATAGACATTGGACAATAATTAATTATTTCGATTTTTTTCAGATAGACCACAACACTATTCATTGCTACTCATTCCCCTTTGAGTCCAGAGGGGGTGATAACTAACAGCCACCACTGACCAATCAGAGACAAGAAACAGGGCCCGGTGACGTCATGCCGACCGCGAGAATTAACGAAAGTCAAATGTACTAAGTTTTCATTAAACATTAAATTTAAGGACATGCCCGAATAAATCTGAAATCCAAGAAGCTCTCTTCATTCCATGTCAATTTCAGCATAAATGTATGAAATATAGTCGGGCCCCATTTTAATTTATTATCTCTGATCAAACGGGAATCTTTGCAAAGACCTTTCTGTGAAATGCGTGCTGCTCATTGTCATGGCAACAGATTGCAGTCGATGAGTGAATTATGTGGAAGGGTTTAATAATTTATTATTAAAAAATTAAGTTAATTATCTTTTTTTTCTTTTCTTACGGTTTATTTATTACTTATTTCTCCTAGCCAACAGCGAATATCTGCCAATTACAGACCAAGTTATTAATAAAAATTAATAAAAATCACACAACTGAAAAACGGCTTTGAATTAGCCTTTAAAACAGATGCACACAAAATGATCGTTTTTTGTTACTTTATTCATCAAAATCAACATTTCTTTGAATGAAACCTGAAACTGTAGGTAATAAAGATGTAATTTATAACAAAAAATTTAAATCAAATTTTGATGAAATGTTTACACTCTCAACATTGAGTTGGCCATTACATAATAATGCACAGGGCAACTTAATATTCTTTTTTGTAGAGCCGGTCACATACTGTACGTTGCTTTACAAAAACAAACATATGTGACCCAGCACGAGTAAATGAGACACTTTGAGGCAAAAATGAAAACTGAGATTTTGATTTCATCATTTAAAGCTAAACAAGCTTTAAACATGGAGAAATAAGTCACAGGGAGTTTGAACGGCCCGCTAATCCCCAACAGGGTATTCACTGACCAATTAGCGACCCTGGATGACCAGTGGTAAAGGCATGGAGGCCTCCCGATTTACGACTGCGATAAGATCTCTCACATCGCAAGGTTTGGTACCGCTCGCCACCACGTACTGGAGAAACGAATTGCTCGTGCGGTCAATAGTTAATAGTTCACTATCAAGCAAACGAACCAGTTTTTGCATGCGCAGTAGCTCTCTGTCGTCGAAACACGTGAACCATTGTGGAAAATCGATGCGCCTTGAAAAACTGAATCTGCCGATATTTTTGTTGTCGAAATCCGACATTCTGATGGCAAGTTACGTTTGTTATCCTTTTAAAATATGAACGGTACAATCATGGAAATATGGTAGCATATTTTTATGATTTTGACGACTTAAGGCCGAGTTTGGCCGGCCAGAAATGGAAGGGTTTGCTCGTTGAGGCTTTTGTCTGCCCATTCGTGTATCACTCAACGGTGTGCGGCGTGTTGCGTTTATTTTGTTTGCATAAGAAAATCTAACTTTTTTTAGAAACTTACGTACTATTTTGATATGCGCCTGCGCACTAGCGCGAGTGCGCGCTAGTGTGCAGGCGCACATCTTTCCGAATTCGTGTATACCCGGCACGATATGTGGCAGAGGGGTACCCCCTCTTATCCCTATACTTTATACGCACTCAACACTATTGTAACCTAACCCATCCCCCCCCCCCCCCCCACCCTTGAAACCTGAAAGGAATTCCTGAGATTCCGGGAACACAATGATCAACACAAAAGAGGGGGGGGGGGGGGGGGGGGTTTCTCTGCCACATATCGCGCTTCATATGAATTCGTGTGGCTGCGGTCGCGAGATTGCCCGCGGGGTGTTTACAGTCAATTATCCATTGTTGTTTAACGACCGCGGTACCACTGCCTAAACGTTTGATCCAAAGGTCGTTGCAACTCCCTGTGACTTATTTCTCCAAGCTTTAAACGATGAAATCAAAATCTCAATTTTCATTTTTGCCTCAAAGTGTCTCATTTACTCGTGCTGGGTCACATATGTTTTCTTTACGAAATTGAGCAAGCCACATTTTTAATATTTTTCTACTTTGCTCACTCATGTTTTGATTCGACCTTTGTAAGTTGCAGTGCGTCTTTGTACATAAGTTTGATTTTGTAATTGCATTGGGTCCTCGCCAAGCTTTTAAAAAAGGAATTTTATTTTAGTGTTGCTGCTCCTGAAATCCTATTTGAAAAGCGAAGAACAGGCTTATTTATTCCAGAAATGGAAATTTTTAGAATTAAAAAAGGAAAATACGCTAGAAACTGCTTTTTCTGGAGAATAAACTGATCAATAAAATACAATGTACATGGGGACTCTAAGACTTGGGGAATACATAGCAGTACGGTATGCCACCCGAAAGACTCGGGAAAGAAAACCCTTGTGGAACAGAAGAGAATCAGCGACTAACTCTCGGTTCAGACAGGCGTTCCACAGTCGCGCCGAACCAAATGAGTGAATTGAGTCCGTCGTCTGAAACAAATAAGGGCGACAAGGCGCGCCAGACGACGAACGATCGACTGCTGGAGTTGTTAGAGCGACTCAGGAGCGACTTGATTTCAATTTGGTTCGGCACGACTGTGGAACGCCTGTCTGAACCGAGCGTTACTCTACTCGCATATGGTCCGAGCCGGGAATCGAACCCGGGCCTCGAAGCCGGGCCACATTGGTGAGAGACATTTTACACACATGCCACCCATGCCACCAGGGCAAATAGTATACTCTCAAATCACTCATGATTACGAACAGACAAAAACAAGTACACAAAAATACTTGACATAAGATCTTTAAAATAAGACAATCAACAAATTTGATTTATCATAAAATATAAACAATTAGCGTACAAGGTCTATAGTGATTTATGATATTTACTGCTTTAAAGAACAGTTGCACATTTAGAGAAATTCTAATTATTATTGTTTTGGTTTAATATGTGACCTGTTCCAACGAAACCCGGACAAAGTCGCACAATGTGTTTTGTCACAATGTACTTCTGAAGTCATTTCGGGATGGATTTTACCATTTTGAGGTTTTAGGTTTTCCTAAGTACTCACTATTAATCTACAATCTCCTCAAATTTGAACAAAATCCGTCTACCAGAAGTGTTTTTTTTGGTCAATTTTGTGTATAGAAATAATACGCTTTTCTAAACTTCAAAGCTGTTTATCTCATAATTAGGTTGTCAGGGTTTTATCACTAAATCCAGACCCCAGGGAAGATAGGGTGGGGGTACATATGTAAATGATACATCATTTTAAAGCTGAGAACCTAGAGAATTTGAAAAAAGCAAAATCTGAAAAACTAAAAAGTCGACTTTGTCCGGGTTTCGTTGGAACAGGTCACATATGTAACATTACATGATCTTGAGTCTGCTCCGGTATATCTGTGAGACGGTGTCTTGTACCCTGTCTTCTATCATGTAATAGGCATCTCTCCATGGTGAGGTGGACTCCATTCGACTAGCCAATCTGATACAACAAAAGCAAAGGTCACATTTAATGTCAAGTTCCGAATGTGGTCTTATTTTACGACCTAAAATATATTTTTATTGAGAAACAAAGCATTCTACCTTTTTATCTTTTTAGCGGTTTTGGTCAAAAATAAATATTTTGTTCTCAGAAAACAGCTCACAAGTCAGACAATTTCTGTGTGGTTAATTTTACCATTGCAGAAAGGAAATATAAAGGAGTTTTCTAAAAAAAATCGCGACTTTCCTGATGCAGTATTGCCAAATCTTTGACAAACGTTAAATTCATTTAGTTAAAGACTGGCACTTTTACCTTAATAATGCTTGTTGAAATCTCGGAAAATCACAAATTTACATTCAAGATGATTTCTTTAAAGTTAACGAATTCTGATAAACCATAAAGTTTGTCAATTTTTTATATTTTTATTTGGATGCATTTTGTGTGGGCAAAAACAGGCCAAAATAAATGTGTTTACTTTATAACGGCTAAGTTCATAACGATTTATGTACAAGAATGTTTAGAGTTTAATGAAATTTCACTCACTGTAAAATTTTAGGTCAAACATTTGTTCTAGAAGAGAACTAGATAAAAAATCAAACGGGAAGGGACATCAACAATACAACTAGGCCATTTTCCAAACCACGGCTTAGGCTCAGTCTCCATCACCATTGCCAAACTGTATGAATGAAGCCAAATATAGAGGCAAAGCTGGGTTTTGGATAACGGCTCTGGAACTAGGGGTACCTTTTTACGGCGCGTAGGACCAAGTCAACCATCTCCAAGTTTCTGTCCAGGACCAGATCATTCAGGTACAGAGTTAGATGATCGATATCCTCATCCCCGGGTTCTGAATTAAAACAACCCAAAAATTGTAAACTAATCACGTCAAAGTAACAATCCGATCTTTCATACTGAAAATGAGCTTTTTAATTAAAGGTAGGATACACCATTGGTAATTGCTTGAATTATCATGAATTGGTGGATTGTATTTTACAGTAAATATCGTTTAACTGACCTGTCAAAGGTTTTACAATCATGGATGCTGAGAAAAGCAAGGAAAAACGAAGTTCGTTTTCAACCGGCGTCGGGCAGCGATTGCCGTACGGTGATCGTTAATTTTTAAAAGATTTTGAAACAATTACAGGATATCTAGCGCCATTATTTTGCTGGATGCCTACAATCATTATTTACTTTCAAAAAAGTAAGATATTTCCTAATAATTCGGTAGTAAAAATGTTCGATATCAGCAAATGATGTATCCTACCTTCAAAAAACCAACTCAGTCTAACTAACATCCACGAATGACGTCTACATTTTCATGTGTTTTGCTTTTAAAACCCCTTTCTGATATTGGCTTGATATTTGTAAATGTTCCCTTCATCACACAACTAGTTATTTTTTATTAGCTTTGAATTTGTGGCGTTTAAAATTTCAGCCAAATTTCATTCCACTTTTTAAAAACGTTATGCTTCCCACCTTCTACTGATGTGGTCCATTCTTTTAACATCGCTTTGACATCCAAGAATGCCACAGCACCACAGAGATTCACAGGTTCCTCGGTCGATTTCCGCGTCACATCGCCCGCGTGTACATCCCGACAGCCATTAACTGCAGGCTCTGTGGAAAAACAAAACGTTGGCCAGATAAACGTGTAGTTCATCTATTACACCGATACCCTGTAAGCTTGGTAGCTTTCTTAACCCTAACCCTCCAAGGTATTTTGGCTAGAAACCCTGCCAGACGCATCAGATTGCATACTTTGTCACATTGACTTGTGTGCAGAGTGCAGCAAGGTCAAGCAGTCACCACAGATGCACTGTGCTGGGTATAGGAAAGGGTTAGGGTTAATTATTCAGCTCAAATCTGGAAAAAAAAGTGGAGTAACTCTATCAACATTTGGATAGGCTTGTCAAATCGTGGGAGGCTGCAAAACCCAGGTTAGAATTTAGTCATTTTAGGTAGTTAGTGAACTCGCAGATTAAAAATTTAGTTTTTCTGCGACTTGCTCTTTAAATTGGATGATTTAAACACATTAACAAATTAATCTTCTTCTTTTTCTCAACCAGGTTGAAAGATAAGATATGAATGTTCCCAAATCTATCTAAAACTGAAAAGCAAAAATCCAATCAATTTTCACCCCCATTTGATTTGATCGGTCATAATACAAAATCGGCCTTTGAGACTTGGTTTGGGTTTCGTTGGAGTGGGGAACATTTGAGGATGTATCTCCAAGTCGAGAATAATAATGATGGTGTCATATGCTATTTTTTATTTATTGATGTACGAGTGCAATGCCTACATCGAGAATAATAATGCTTACTTTCAGGATGAGGTTGTGTGGAGCTGCTCAAACCACTGCCAGCCTTTGCGCCCGGTGAACCTTTGACGCCAGTAACCATCTCAAGAATTCCTATCATTCCTGATGTAATCTTAATAACGCCCTGCTTGGCCCCCTTGCGAGGACTCGACTTCCGTGGTCGACCCCTCCTCCTGTGCAGCTTGAAGGGACTCGTCCTGGGGGCTGGGGGGGCCTTCGTGGGGCTCGGTTCCCGAGATGTAGTCTGCTGCCGTTGATAGGCCATCTGCAGTTCCCGTTGGAGCTCGGACGGTAGGGCGTCCAAACACGAAGGGTCAATCTACGTGTACAACAGCAAAGATTAATAGTTATAACGTACATTCTTCAGTTGTACATGCCACAAGGAATAGTTTCACAGGGAGTTTAGAGTCATTAAGAGACTCTAAGAGAGACCTATTAACTCCATCAAATATCCCTAACCACCCTAAGTCCATCAAAATCCATTTCCTGTTTTGGAGGATATTAGCGGATTCAGGATACCTCCATATTGAACAAACTGGAGGAGTGTGATGGATTGAGGATTTTAAGCCTTGCGTTACTGCAGGAGTTTGATGGATTCAGGATTCAGAAATTTAGGTGATGGACTGCGATGGAATCTATGGAGAAACACACTGCAATTTTTTGTATGCCACCATAGTATCCTGAATCCGCCAGAGTCCATCAATTTTTGCTGGTGGATTATTGATGGACTCAGGATATCTCCAGAATCCATACTGGTGGAGTCTGATGGACTCAGGACACCAGCAGTTTTTGCAAACCAAATTTGGTGGATTGTAGCGGATTCAGGATACTTTCTAGAAAAAGCAGTGAGGGGGTTAGGGTTAACATATTATATTAACTCCGTATAATCCATCCAGGCGATTGAGATGTTCTGATGCTTCTTTGCTGGTTGTCCCTCACACTCACAAATCTTGGGGTGATCGATCATTTTCTTACGCAGGTCCTCATATTTGAAACAAACTACCCCTCGGCATTCGCAATATCTCATCGCTTTCTGAATTTGAAGTTGCCCTGAAGACCTATTTGTTTCAGACCACTCAGAATATTCTCGTTTAGTTAAATTTAATTGTTTTGTTACTTCTGATTTGATATAATTTTTGTTTGTGCCATGAGCGTCATTTATGGCGGATAATGGCGCGGTATAAATTTCCGTTATTATAATTATTATTATTAATATCTTAACATTAAGTATGCTTTTAAACAATAATTTGGTTAGTTACTTTTTGAATGAATGCAAAAGATATACTGCCCCTTTAAGTTCAAGTGTTCACAAGACATCTGGGGCCAATTTCACGAAGCTGCTAAGCACACAAATTTGCTTAGCATGAAAATTTGTCCTTGTTAAAAGCAAGGTTACAGACCAAATTTACACGTGATCTTTATTGTTTTTGATTGATAATCAGCTGGTTTTTTGCTTAGCATGAAAAACACGTAGAATTTTGGCTGATAAATTGTTTTTAATGAGCAAGACTTTTTTGTGCTAAGCAAATGTTTGTGCTTAGCAGCTCCGTGAAATTGGCCCCAGGTGTTATCTCAAGTGACATGCTATAACAACCAACAAAGATGGCGGCCTCCACGTACCTGTGAAAATGAGGGCAATGCTTCCACGGGACCAAGAACATCTTCATCTTGTGCCGAATCATTTAGTCTCACGTGATGTTCCTCATCTCTCCCACCTTCTTGCTCCATCAGCTCCCGCACAATGTCTGGTGGAAGCTCCTTCAACACGCTTGGGTCGTACCCGTGACGGGAATGGTCTACCCCGGATGATGTACTGGGCTGGTTCGGGTCATTGCTGACACGGGTCATACCATTTGACGTACTGGGTTGGTCCATCGCCGTTCTTCTGCCGTTTGCAACCGTCGTGGAGGAATGTTTGCGATATGAATCGGCGTTGGTCGATTCATGCTCGGTTGAGCTCCCAGTAATTCTTTGGCTGTTGGTGATCTGCCCATTGTCCTCTTTCTGCATACTGGTTGACGATTCGGAGAACTTATTTTTTGTGAAATCCTGAGCCGTGCTGTTGCTGATAGAGTCCGATGTAAATACACTAGGCTGACCCACAGATCTGCCACCAAAAATTAAAAGATTACAAGTGTTCTTTGGATGTTTGAAATTCCATAATCTAGTCCATTTTTATTTATTCAAATTTGTTTACATTTTTTTATATGTATTTAAACAAAAAGTTTACAGAATACAAAAATAAATAAATAGCTGTAATTGGCAGATCTCCGCTGTTAGATAGCAAAAAAAAAAAAAAAAAAAAAATAATAATAAAAAAAAAGTTTCATTACCGCACCTCTTTTGTTCCTTCTGCGCGTCATATGTCCTCTCAATTGCCTGCCTGATATCTTCAGGCAGAGCGGCCAGTACTGTGGGGTCTAGCTGAGATGGTGACGGGAGACAGAACTGCTCTTGTTGTACGCGTCTCGTTACTTCGGCTCTCGAGTGAAGCGTTGGGGTAGTGGGTTGGAAGGTTGGCAAAGGTGGGAGCGGGGTCTTCTTTGGCTGGGGAAGACCGGGCACTGAAACAGGGACGTCTTGAGTAGTAGATGAAGATTTCTGAGACAAATCAAGTTGTTACAATTGGATTTAACATGAATTTCAAAGTGAACAAAGAAATCGGCAAGGTTCATTAAGTCTTGGAGGTTAACTTGGGCTGTATGCATCTGAAATCGGAACCAATAATTTGAAAGGAAAATCTGCTTTATCTCCCAATTTCAACTTGATAAACTGGTCGAAGAGAAACAAGACCGAGTTTACCTTCCGAGTAGAGTTCAAAAGCTTCACCGGGCAAATTAACATTTTTTTTTAAACGAGCCAACTCTGTGAATTTATATTGCAAAGAATAGAAATTTACCTCACCTGTTTTGAAACAAGGTCCAGTATTGTAGCGGCCGTTTTCCTTTCCTTCACGGCTTCGTCTCTGGTTTCATCATTGGCAGTGGCTGGCGCAGTAGTCGATGCTTTTGCCTTTGGCTTGATAAAGTCCCGAAGTAACTTGCTGTTGGACACCGAGGAACTCGTCGAGAGACGACTTATTTGAATGCCAACCTAGGGAACGAAATGGTTGATATGCAGATATAAGTGCTATCCTGAGACGATAGAGTCAAGACAGAGGGGATTATTCTCTGTCCAAAACCAATTTAGAAAATTATTGACACGTGTACCTTTGACTATAGAAAGGATTTGTGACAAACACTGTGTACCATTCCAATTCTGTCTGATATTTGGGTCCTCCATGAGGCTGGGAACACAAAGTGAAATATTTTGCTATATTTATAGTTACATGCCATTCATCGACTCAATCAATTACTTCAATATTTATTCCTGATATTTGTCTTGGATGTCGGAGAGAATTAAGCAAGTTTTAACTTAGTGGTTAAACCCATATGCACGCTATCCTCACCCCTCTCAAATCTGATGGATCTACATGCATCTGAGCCAACAGCGCCTTACACTCTTGTTGAATCGCGCCGAGTTTATCAGTAGCCTGTGCCAACGTGGTCGACTTGGCCAGGTTATCACAGATACCGTGACCCATAAACTTGGAGGACTCCTTGGGGGCGCCTGCCTGACGGACTTTCAGCTTAAGCGTGATCGTCTTGCCCATCATGTGGATGGCAGCCAGTCGACGATGCACCTCCTCGGCAAGCTCAATGACGAAATTAATGGCCTCGCTGTTCTGTTTAATACAAAGACAGATATAAAGACAACCTGCATGAACACTAGATCAGGTATAGATCTATAAGCATGGGAAGTTGGGGAGTTTAGGAAGTCAGGTTGGCGTAGCGGTTATTTCCTCGCCTTCCCGCCACTGTGTCCCTGGTTCGAATCCCGCCTGGGCCAATATGTGGATTGGGTTTTTAGTCCATGCCTGATTTCTTGAATTTCCCCACAGGATATTCTTCTGGGGTTTTCCTCATTACCAGGAATAATTATTAATAATAACCTGTTGAATCATTTGCGCACGGTTCCCTAAATTCTTTACGTGCATAACAAAAAACCTGAAAGGCTATTTTTTTTTTAGGTTGGTTTTAAATTTAAACTGAATAATAAAAAATTCAGTTTGAAATCCCCCCACAAATTTTAACCCCACAAGGCATTTTCCACAATTTGTACCAATTTATACTAAGCTGGATCTGACATATATACACTCAAAGCACTTGTACCTGAGTGAACCGAATTCCGTAATTGATCTCGGCGGAGACCGACTTCCTTTCTCGCTCTACTCTGATTGGTCGATCGTCTATCCCCCGACAGTAGCTGTACAACGATTGGCCAGTCTTGGGTCCAAACTCCTTCTGTAGGATACTGAGTGACACGTTCTGCAAGTCACCACAAGAGCCTATGCCCATGGTCTTCAGACGAGCACCTGTGGACCACCCTACCCCTAAAATAAAAGAAATTTTAGATGACACAACTCATACATAGAGGGCAGATTATAAAAATACGACGTTCCACTTTTAAATCGTAAAATATGTGACCTGTCACCACAAAATGAGAGTAAAGTCGCACTATGTGATTCGGAGATATGGCCATCTAAAGTCAAAATATGAAGGAGTGGTCGATTTCGAGATTTTGCGTAATTTGGAAAGCCCAAGTCCTCCTCTACATATTCTCATTTTTGGGGCGAGATCAGATGATCGAAACCTCTTAAATTAGCGATTTTGCGAAGTGTCTGCGTAGTTAGTGTTTGGATTAAAGTCCATTAGTGGTCTAATTTCTTAACTAATAATGAATTTTTACTTGTAAACAAGGTTATTTCAGCCATTGGCTGCCAACCATGTAATTGTTTTTAATAATAAACCAGAATATAATAAAGTAAGTTTTCTCACAAACACGTTTTGTGAAACCCCTAACTTTCTAGAGCGCTGTGAAAAGTATTTATCGCAAAACCCCCAAGTGTTATATACCATTAGAAAGCTCTCTTTCTCAAGAATTGGAAAATACCAATATCTTAATTTTTAATATTTCCGACTTTACTCTCATTTTGTGGTGACAGGTAACATATGGGTTCTGTTGAAAAGTATGACAAAATTGTAATCAATCTTGATTTTTTTGTACACATTCCTATTAAAATTTGAGACTTCGGAATCCGATTGTTACGGTTTATTGGTTTTTAAACAAGTAAACGCAACAGTCGTAGTTTCTTAACAGCCATAGTTTCTTACCAGGTAGATCTTTAACAGACTGCTGTTTCATGAAGTCAACAACATCCTTGGATGCCAGGAAGAATTGTCCGTCAGGTTTTGCCTTTCTTGTGCTCATACGTGCCAGTAGAATATTGCCGGCTTTGTAGAGAAAACAAAACAAGCAAATCTCGGATTTAACCTTCCTAGGCCATTTTCCAAACCCCAGCTTATTAGGCTCTGTTCCCGGCTCCATCACCAATTCCAAACTGCATGAATAAAGCCAAATACGGAGACAAAGCTCGGGTTTGGAAAAAGGCCCTATTCTCCTGCAATTTTGCAAAACTCCTTTGGCCAACCATCGAAAAAAAAAAAAACTTATTTTTTTTTCAAATACTGCTTCTAATTTATCACATTTAGTCTGAGTCAGGGAACCAGACAACAAAAACAGGAATAATTTTCTTGTTTTAAAAAAAAAAAAATCTTTTCTATGAAAAAACAAATTTAAACAGGTCAGCATAACAATATTTGCTCTAAAATACGGATTCCCCAAAAACGTTTGGTTCTAAAAATTACAGAAAAATAAAAATGTTGTTTACAAGATAACCGGTTGATTTACCGAGACCTGCTGAAGCGTTACACTGTGTCTTCTCTTTCATCTCTTGACGAAGTACCCTTGCCAGGTCTAGGGGTGCGGCTCCTGTGTCTTCAAGTATGCTGGTCACGTCAACGAACATCTCGTCACAACTAACAGCCTCTATCTCGTGGGTGTAACTGGATAATGTCAACATTAATGTTAAATTTAAAGGTTGGAATATAACTATCCAAAGAGTAGCCAACCAAAATACTGTTGAAAAGCTCATTTATTGTAAAGATACTGTATTAATGATTCTTAACTCCCTGAACATTTTTTACTTTATAGCATGATGTAATTTAACCCTTTGCACGCTATCGGCGACTCCAGTCGCCCAGCGCATTTATTCCCACACTGCTATGGGCGACTACAGTCGCCCGCGACAACGTTCTATTTATAAATGAATGAATATGACAAACCATTGACCCCTGACCCTCACCCGGGTACCATTGGATAGATGATTACGAGGCTAACTTTGTTCAACCATAAATTCACAGTCGTTTCTTACAAAATTCTCTGCTATTTTCGATTGAAAATCTGTCCTTTCCGCTGGGCGAGTGTTCAATGGACACCGGAGCTGCATTTCAGGAGATTTTTGGGGACTCAGACTCCGGAGATTCGGACTTTGAAGGCCTTTTTCAGGACGATAGTGTCGACAACGAGTATGCCAGTGTGTACGAGAAAGTAATGAAGGTTTCATTGATGACGATAGTAGTGATGGGGCACAACGCGACGATGGCCCCGGTGAAGTTCGCTAGCAAGCGGGAGGTGATGCGGCTCCTAACGCGGCTCGGATCTCAGCTCGTAATGATGCATTCAGAGGGCTTACCACCACAACTGGCTGATCAATTTTAGCCATCCTCACGGCCACCAATGAATAGGAAATTTCATACTGAACAAATAGTTTATGTTGCATTTTCCTGTAAAACACACCCATCATAGAGTAAAAAGCTTTGGAACATATTAGTGTGCATTACTTAGTGACTTGCACAAGAAACCCAGCGCCATGGGAATACGCGTGTATATGAATGGTAGCGTGCTAAGGGTTAAAAAAGAAAAAAAAAAAAAAAAAAGTCATTTCCAAAGATGCGTCTCCCTGAACATTTTTTACTTTAGCATGATGTAATTTTGAAAAAAATTGAAAATTAAAAAATTAAAATTCCAAATATGTGTCTCGGAGACTCACTTTTGGAAAATTTCGCAAATAGTGCGTGCAAGCGTTCGAACGATGCCCGGCGCCAGGAGGTGCGCTGTTATTTGTCTAATTTTTTTGGCGTGGCACGTGAGTAGCTGCAATTGGTTAGATAAAAATGCTACCTGAACATAGGCACTATAGCTGGGGTGATTTGGCATGTACATGTACCACTGACTTGCCATAAAGAAGTCTTATAGAGTTAGGGTTCTGCACATTTCTTTATATTTGGAGCACTTTTGCGCTTTCAAAAAAAATGAACAACTGACAAACGGTCTACCAGTATTTGGTCAAAATTAAGTTTGCATCTAGTTTCTATTACGTAGAGACTTAGGGTTCAAGATTAAATATAGGTTTTGATGAAGTTGATACTCACGTAGCCACAGTCTTGTACAATGTCTGCGAGACTTTCTTGTAACCCTCAAAGTCGTAGGGTATAGTCCGCAGGTCAGGGCAACGCCTTCTTGCCTCGCCCATAAACATGCCGTTCTTGACTCCTGCTTGCCGCGCCTCATAGCTACAACTGGCTATTTCTGCCATGGAACTGAAAGCCTCAGGCCCGGGTCTAATTGTCCGTGGCTCGGCTCCGTCAACTGGCACAGACTGGACATTGGAGTCTGCGGATTGACCGGGACTTCTTGAAGGTCGGTCCCCAAATGAGGACGCTTCTCCTACTAGACGGTTTGGTGTGTCAGCTAACAGTGGGTCGTCAGAAGCTGTTGGTTCTCCGGTCGTGGTGGCGACTCCCAATCTCGAAGCGCCCTCCGACTCCTGTATGAACGTCTTGGCTATCTCCGCATGCCAACTCTTCATTCCCCTGCCACCATCCTGTTTGTATTTCTCCGCATAGTATGCCTCCTCGTATTGCCTAGATTCCTGGTTGGCTTCTGGCATGCCCTTCCCCTTGGAGTGAGTCACGGCTACGGGTTTGCCAACGAGGTCGGGGCGGTCGCGCAAACCAACGGAGACGAAGAAGCAGTCCATATCAACATGCATGATGACGCGTTTCGATGTCCCTGCCTTCCTACGATCTGCTCTCGTGATATGACTTTGAAGTTCTGGAGTTATTGATTTGGGATTTCCCTCATTTTCGATATCAGCTGCATCTTTTACAATTGGTTGCGATTCTTCAACGAGTCGTCTCAGCTTCTCTCGTCCTGGGAAGCATGTGCTTTTGCCACTACTCTGTAGCTTGTTCACAAAAGCCTTGCACTCCGACCCCCAAGTGGATATGTGATGCAGACGCGAGTTGCTGTAAAACTCGGACACAAAGTTAGCGTCACCGGCCTTAGCAGGACCCTTACTACCTCCAACAGACTGATTAGATTGATCTCTTGAATGACTCGAGGCACTGACAGTTGAACTGTCTCCGTCAACTGTCTCTGGCAAGGAAGTGGATGCGTAACTCTCGTCTACAAACTCATTTATACTGCGGCCTTCGAGACTTCGTGGTTTGGTTCCGTGAGTTGGAGCTGTACTCCCAGTAACACTTGCTGCATGTTCAGACTCGTTTAAAGGTGTTGGAGTATCTTTCTTCAAGCCTGTGAACTGAAGGGTGCCCTGAGCAGTTGTTCTGTTAGTATAAAGTTGATACGGGGCATCTGGCAATAGCCTTCCTGCTTTTATACTGAAACAAAGCAAACGATTCAACTGTTTCTCTGGAAACATTTACAACTCATATAATACTTTAGATCTTACTGTGTTTAAAAAAGACCCCAAAGTAAAACCTCAAGCCCCAAAGTAAAACCTCGAGCCCCAAAGTAAAACCTCGAGCCCCAGAGTAAAACCTCAAGCCCCAGAGTAAAACCTCAAGCCCCAGAGTAAAACCTCAAGCCCCAGAGTAAAACCTCAAGCCCCAAAGTAAAACCTCAAGCCCCAAAGTAAAACCTCTAGCCCCAAAGTAAAACCTCTAGCCCCAAAGTAAAACCTCAAGCCCCAAAGTTAAACCTCAAACCCCAAAGTAAAACCTCAAGCCCAAAGGTAAAACCTCAAACCCCAAAGTTAAACCCCAAGCCCCAAAGTAAAACCTCAAGCCCAAAGGTAAAACCTCAAACCCCAAAGTTAAACCCCAAGCCCCAAAGTAAAACCCCAAGCCCCAAAGTAAAACCTCAAACCCCAAAGTAAAACCTCAAGCCCAAAGGTAAAACCTCAAACCCCAAAGTTAAACCCCAAGCCCCAAAGTAAAACCTCAAGCCCAAAGGTAAAACCTCAAACCCCAAAGTTAAACCCCAAGCCCCAAAGTAAAACCCCAAGCCCCAAAGTAAAACCTCAAGCCCCAAAGTAAAACCTCAAGCCCCAAAGTTAAACCTCAAACCCCAAAGTTAAACCCCAAGCCCCAAAGTAAAACCTCAAGCCCCAAAGTAAGACCTCGAGCCCCAAAGTCAAACCTCAAGCCCCAAAGTCAAACCTCAAGCTCCAAAGTAAAACCTCAAGCTCCAAAGTAAAACCTCAAGCCCCAAAGTCAAACCTCAAGCTCCAAAGTTAAACCTCAAGCCCCAAAGTAAAACCTCAAGCCCCAAAGTAAATGTTCTAAGTGAATGCCCTATCTCCTAGTGTTAACAAATCATTCAAAGTATCCAGATTCCTGGATCCAGTTCAATCTAAAAATTTAATGAAATCGTCCTTGATCCATAAGCTATCTAGCCACCAAGTTTTATTAAAATTAGGAAATCAGACAGATACCTGTCGGTAATCCACTCTGGTGTGACAATTTTCTCCTCTCGGAGTTCCTTGATCTTAGCATAGGGAAGTCTGCTTGCTACGACATGGCTGACTTGTGTCTTTCTGTAGTAATGAATGTACATGCCACCATGTAACATCATTAGACGTTTCAGCTCATCGGACGAAGGCACTGTCAGTTTAAGACAAAGAAAGGTACAACTATAGAATGCAGGGCCACTCAACCCCTCTCGACTTTATTTACCCTATCACATAAAATGGAGTGGCCCTGTATTCTATGGGGCCGGGTATTGGGGTATACAGGGTTAGGGTTAGGGTTAGGGTCAGTTCATTATATGTCCTAGGGTAAATAAAGTCGAGAGGGGTTGAGTGGCCCTGCATTCTATAGTTGCTCCGATTGAGGGTGTTTGAAAGTCGAAGCACTAGATGATTTTGCAGGATCTGTGACATCGGTCGCATATTATAAAACTTTTGTATATTTGAGAAAATATCTTTTAACCCTAACCTCCCTGAAGCCATCAAAATTTATGTTTTGGGGGAATTTTATCAAATTCAGGATAATTTCATATTGACATTTTTTTTTAATGGATTGAAGAATGTAAGCCTAGCGTACTGCAGGATTTTGATGGATTCAGAATACCTCAATATTGAACTGTCATCAACATGTTTGTAATTGGTAGATTTTGGCAGATTCAGGTTACTTTCTCATAAAGGTATCCAAGAGGTTAGGGTTAATGAACTTTGTGATATCAGTTCGAATAAAATTTGTCTATTTTTTTTTTCAACCTTTGCATTTTCTTTTGTCTTACCTGTGTATCCATTAACATGAATAGAAACCCCATTAAATATTTTTGAGCCCGTTGGGGCTCCCGCAAGCTCGATGTTCCGAGGAGTGTCCTCCCTGAATTGATTCGCTAGCTTCTGCTTCTTGGCATTCGCATAGCCCCCCTGGTAAAAGAAAAGAACAAATCTGGGGCCAATTTCATAGAGGTGCTAAGCACACAAATTTGCTTAGCATGAAAATTTGTCCATGGAAAAAAAAAGGTTACAGACCAAATTTTCACGCGATCTTTATTCATTGTTTTCGATTGATAATCAGCTGGTTTTTGGCTTAGCATAAAAAACCCGTCGAATTTTGGCTGGTAACATGTTTTTACTGAGCAAGACTTTTTGTCGTCACATCCCGTCAATAAATTGGGGAGTAAAAACTCATATTTTAATTTAAAACAAATTGTCATTCAGATGGTCTATAAACCCTGCCCATGAGTCTAAAAAGAGGGTTGTACATCAATATGACGTGCTGTCTTAGGAGATTAATCTTTGATAAAGTGGAATTCTGGTTCAAATAAAAAAATTTTTTTTTAATCCCATTGCATTGGGTTACACGGGGTGCCAAATTGAATTTCTTTAGGAACACACGATGCCTTACATTTTCTAGGTAGGAATCTTACCATTTCTCCCCAGCCATTCTCGTGGTCTCCCCTGGGTCTTTTGCTATCACGCCCTCTACTCATGACTGATTCGAGACTTTACACAGTGTTATAAACATACTTTATCGAGAAGAGGAAATTCCGACGAAGAACTTTCCGCTCACACAGAAGCACACAAAACCTGATGACATTTATGCATCAGCAGACAGCAAGAGTACTACGCCCTCTGTCGTTTCAAAAGAGATGTATGGATATTTTCGGAACCCCCCTTAGGGCCTTTTTGAAACCGTTGCTTCGTCTTTGGCTTTGGCTTCGCCTCCGAATTCCGAAAGACTGAGAAGCAAATAGAAATGTAAGAAAATTGAAATAGTCTAACTTTTGGGTACACATCAATCAAGTGAAGGTTTCTGAAGTACAACAGACGTCAGAATGTGGCTGGAGATCTTGCAGTTGGGAGTCAAAAATCGTCTTAAGCCAAAGACGAAGACGAAGCCAGGGATTCGAAAAGGCCCATAGATCGTAAGATTGGGGTTCGAGTTCGGATGATACAAATTTTTTATTGATTATTTTTTAGTCTCCAAGTTTATTGTCGGAATGAGTTTAATTTAAGATAAAGCAAGGTTACGAGAACCTAAGTATCTTTCATTTTATTGTGGTCTAAATACGTCCATGATAATTATGCCTATGATAATTATGATAATTGGTCTTTTCCATGCTGGGGAACAAATCACGCCAGCGGTCGCAATTTAGACGCAATACATTACAAATAAAAAGAGAAGTATATAAAACGGGCGCAGGTACTAGAAGGAGCTTAGCGGGCGCAAGTTAGGTACATTGAAAATTAAAAGAGAATTTTAAAACGGGCGCAGGTGGGTGTACAGCGGGCATAAGTTGGGTACATTGGAAACAAGAGAAGTATATAACACGGGCACATAAAGTACAGGTGGAGTACAGCGGGCGCAAGTCGGGTTAAAATTAATTTTAAAAAGGGTTTATTTTTTCAAACTTTTTTGTTATTTTTTTTTTCTACTTTGTGGTTTTAGTGGATTTTGTACGAAGGAAAAAAATAAAGCCCAATAAACTGACGCGGAAGAAAATGTGGATGAATTTATGGACCTAAATGTGTACGGCAATTTGTGTATATACCTCGCCTTTTAACGATTCTGGTAGTGTGTAGATATCAGACGGAGTTCATTGGATTAAGTTATCGATATGCGGTACCCTGATGGATAATGTACCAGCCTCCTTGTCCGAAGGTTGTGCGTTCGAATCCTCAGTATTTTTGTTTTTATATATTTTTTTTGGTATTTTTTGTTATTTTCTTTTTCTACTTTGTGGTTTTGTTGGATTTTGTACGAAGGGAAAATAAAGCCCAATAAACTGACGCGGAAGTTAATGTGGATGAATTTATGGACCAAATGAATATGGAATTTTGTGTAGGCCTATATACGGCACCTTTTCATGACTCTGGTAGTGTGTAGATATCAGACGGAGTTCATTGGAGTGAGTTAACGATATGCGGTACTCTGATGGATAATGTACCAGCCTCCTTGTCCGATGGTTGTGCGTTCGAATCCTCAGTATTTTTGTTTTTGTATTATTTTTGTATTTTTTGTTATTTTCTTTTTCTACTTTGTGGTTTTGTTATGGAATGTTGTGTTTATACGGCAGCTTTTCATGACTCTGGTAGTGTGTAGATATCAGACGGAGTTCATTCGTTAAAGTTAACGATATGCGGTACTCTGATGGATAATGTACCAGCCTCCTTGTCCAAAGGTTGTGGCTTCGAATCCTTCGGGTTTATTTTTTTAAACTTTTTTGTTATTTTCTTTTTCTATACTTTGTGGTTTTAGTGGATTTTGTACGAAGGGAAAAAATAAAGCCCAATAAACTGACGCGGAAGAAAATGTGGATGAATTTATGGACCTAAATGTGTACGGCAATTTGTGTATATACCTCGCCTTTTAACGATTCTGGTAGTGTGTAGATATTAGACGGAGTTCATTGGATTAAGTTAACGATATGCGGTACTCTGATAGATAATGTACCAGCCTCCATGTCCAATGGTTGTGAGTTCGAATCCTCAGTATTTTTGTTAAATATATTTTTTTTGTATTTTTTGTTATTTTCTTTTTCTACTTTGTGGTTTTGTTATGGATTTTGTACGAAGAGAAAATAAAGCCCTATAAACTGACGCGGAAGTAAATGTGGATGAATTTATGGACCAAATGTGTATAGAATTTTGTGTACAGGGTGGTCCAAAAAAAACTATACCCAACTTTGGAGGCCATTTTCTCCTGGATAATAAAATATTTTATTAATTTGGTTTGGATATTATTAAGCATATTATTAAAGCATATATCGTTGAGCAATATTGGTAAAAATAGGGAAGATATTGCATCAATATTTTTGGAGATATTCCTATTTCTAGCGAGTATGTGTAAAAATGGCTTAAGTACATGTAGTAGAGGTCTTTATTGTCAAGATGCTCAGAGCGGGCTTTTCAAATTCACTCTTGGAGCATGCTTTCATTGCTGTGTACATATCAGTTCAAGCATGCTGCAAAACCAGAAGCCTATCTATTAAAAAGTATTATTTATCCATTTTAGTGTAAATAAAAGAAGCTCTCGCAAAAACATTTGTCAAAGGACTATCGCGTCATTACATTATTGTGGCATATCATATTCAAACATGTTGATGCATTGACAGCTCCCGTGGAAAAGCCATTTTTACACATACTCGCTAAAAATAGGAATATCTCCAAAAATATTAATGTAATATCTTCCCCATTTTCACCAATAATGCTCAACGATATATGCTTTAATAATATGCAAACCAAATTACTAAAATATTTTATCATCTAGGAGAAAATGGCCTCCAAAGTTGGGTATAGTTTTTTTTGGACCACCCTGTATAATTGTTCTGGTTGCATATAGGGTGTGCATAATTGTAAAATGTTGTACTGTACAATAAATTTGGCAACTTGTAATGAATCTGGTAGTGTGTAGATATCAGACGGAGTTCATTGGATTAAGTTAACGGTATGCGGTACTCTGATGGATAATGTACCAGCTCCCATGTCCAAAGGTTGTGGGTTCGAATCCTTCGGGTTTATTTTTTTTTACTTTTTTTTAATTTTCTTTTTCTACTTTGTGGTTTTAGTGGATTTTGTACGAAGGGAACAAATAAAGCCCAATAAACTGACGCGGAAGTAAATGTGGATGAATTTATGGACCTAAATGTGTATGGAGTTTTGTGTACGGTTGTTAAATGTTGTTGTATACGGTGTGCATGGTTGTAAATTGTTGTACAATTTAGCAGCTTTTCATGAATCTGGTAGTGTGTATATATTAGACGGAGTTCATTGGATTAAGTTAACGATATGCGGTACTCTGATGGATAATGTACCAGCCTCCTTTTCCGAAGGTTGTGCGTTCGAATCCTCAGTATTTTTGTTTTTATATTTGTTTTTGTATTTTTTGTTATTTTCTTTTTCTACTTTGTGGTTTTGTTGGATTTTGTACGAAGGGAAAATAAAGCCCAATAAACTGACGCGGAAGTTAATGTGGATGAATTTATGGACCAAATGAATATGGAATTTTGTGTAGGCCTATATACGGCAGCTTTTCATGACTCTGGTAGTGTGTAGATATCAGACGGAGTTCATTGGATTGAGTTAACGATATGCGGTAGTCTGATGGATAATGTACCAGCCTCCTTGTCCGATGGTTGTGCGTTCGAATCCTCAGTATTTTTGTTTTTGTATTTTTTTTGTATTTTTTGTTATTTTCTTTTTCTATTTTGTGGTTTTGTTATGGAATTTTGTGTTTATACGGCAGCTTTTCATGACTCTGGTAGTGTGTAGATATCAGACGGAGTTCATTCGTTAAAGTTAACGATATGCGGTACTCTGATGGATAATGTAACAGCCTCCTTGTCCAAAGGTTGTGGGTTCGAATCCTCAGTATTTTTGTTTTTGTATTTTTTTTGTATTTTTTGTTATTTTCTTTTTCTACTTTTTGGTTTTGTTGGATTTTGTACGAAGGGAAAATAAAGCCCAATAAACTGACGCGGAAGTAAATGTGGATGAATTTATGGATCTAAATGACTTAGGTACACGTACACGCATAATGAATTAACTCGCATGCTAGATAAAATTCAACAAAAGAATACTTTTAGGCGCTTTAAGTTCAAAATAACGGTCATGTGACGATATTTGAAACCCGGAAACTTTTACAAAATGTACACGCAGTGAGGAATGGCAACAATAATTTCCCCTAAAATGTTTAATTCTCATAATTTGTTTTTATTTTTTTCCACTTCAATGCAACAATATTACTACCGAGAATGTTTCAACTATCAACAGAAAAACTCCCCAAAAAGGAAGGAAATTACTCTAATTAAATGGTTCGAGTGGTGTAGTAAAACTAGCCTCCTGTGGCCAATTTTATAAAGCACAAAAAATTTGCTTAGCATGACAATTTGTACTTGGCAAAAACAAGGTTACAGACCAAATTTTCACCCGATCTTTATTGTTCTGGATTGATAATCAGCTGTTTTTTTGCTTAGCATGAAAAATATGTATAATTTTGGCTGGTAACCTGTTTTAAATGAGTAAGACTTTTTTGTGCTAAGCAATTTTTTTTGCTTAGCAGCTCTATGAAATTGGCCCCTGTTGAGATCCCAGGCGCATTATTGCATGGAGCAATCCGACATTTTCCCGAAGCGAAGCCGATGGAATGCTCCATTGATTACCGAGGGGGGGGGGGGCTAGTTTTACTACATTACGAAATAAATCATTCAGTACTCGTTTTATAACACCTAACCCACAGATTCTGCTTGGTTTTAATATTTTAAAATTATCTAAATCTAAAATACGGATAAAATGAACTTCAATTTCAATACAAAATTGGTTGAAAATGTCTGCTTTTTACTGCACCACCCCTTCACAAAATGTTTAAACCCAGCTCCGTACGTAGTATAGCGCCCTCTATTTGGAACAATACGCGCAACGAGCACATCAGCATACAGTTTGCACACAAATACCGCGCCATGGGAATAGTACTTTTGATCGATTGTGCACAGAAAGATAGTAAAAATAGAAAATACCACGTGACTAGCTCTCGGCCAATCAAAACACAGAATCTGTGGGCGAGATGTTATAGCAAATATTATGTGACCTGCTCCCACAAAACCAGACATAAGTGTTTTTGTTGAAAAGTGAGATATTGTTATTTCCATTTTGTTATTCCCATATAATCCCGTGTACAGGCAGTCTTAAAATCATCATAAAATTGGAAGTATGTATGTTATAAAGGTGGTTTTGGTACTAAATGAAAATAACAATATCTCACTTTAACAAAAAACACACTTATGTCTGGCTTCGTGGGAGTGCGGGGTCACAATTAGCTTCACAGCCAAAACATATATACATTGTAGTACGCAAATATTGAATGCTTCGAGTACTATATTGGTGTAGTAAAACAAGCCTCTATAAACTAGAATACAGCATACGACTTATATATCATGTTAACTCAATATATTTATAGTCTGCAGTATTAAAATGACACAAGAATTGCGTGTTAAAAAAAACAGTAAACAGTTGTTTCATGAAAGACACTAGTGCAGTAAACAGCCGCAGGGGAAAAAAACCTCGAGTACAGGAGGTCCATTGTTTCCTCAACTAGGGAAAAGCCATCACACCAGCACCAAACATGTCTGAAGTATGCAAGATAATAAGCAATTATATAAGCATTCATTTAAAAGCCTCTTTGATACAAGTCAATACTATGCTAATATACATATACCTATAATAAAATTTGAGGAATTGAGACAATATAATCTTCTCAAATTCTAAACAACTTGGACAGATGTTTTTAAAAATACCTAAAGTTTAATATTTAAACAAACCCTGTGAATGATTATATGAACAATTCAGCCTGGTCTAGGTAAAGTCTACCAATGTGGACTAAAGGTAAAAAAAACCATTTGTGACCCAGCGCGAGTAAATGAGACACTTTGAGGCAAAAATAAAAATTGAGATTTTGATTTTATCATTTAAAGCTTGTTTTGCCTCAAAGTGTCTCATTTACTCGCACTGGTCAACATAATACATAAACTAAATATGAAATACCTTACATGGCTTAACCAGTTCACGCCGGGATTATTTTAACATCGCCGAGCCCACGGGCGGGATCATTTTTAACGAAACTCAATCCGAAGCGGGTTCAGGCCGATAGTGCCGGGAAGCACACCCACGCATTTCCGGCCTTGCTCGCTGCTGGCAGACATTTCCGAACTTGAACTTGGCGTGTTTATGCGTCATCCGTTTTGAATTTTGAAAAATTTTTGCGTTTATATACGTCATCCGACGCGAACTGGTTAAACGTACCCTGTGAATGATTATATGAACAATTCAGCCTGGTCTAGGTAAAGTCTACCAATGTGGACTAAAGAAAAAATAAAACATTTGCTAACATAATACAACAACTTAATAGGAAACACCTAAGTTACATGACTTAAGTTAATAATACTCTCAACCATCTTGTGAAATGAAGGCAATTTTTTTATCAAAGTCCAATTATAGAATATTTCTAACTATAAATTCCCGAAGAAGAGTCAGGGAACAAGACTTAAACAGCTTTTTTAAAATTAAAAAAAAAAATGTTGTTATTCTACTTATATTTCTTTAAAAGGCAAATTTGCGATGGCCCTACAGCCAAATTATCAAAGGGCAATCAAGATGAATTCCTTCCATGCTGACTTGAATATCTCCTTGGTGAAGATCAAGCTGCGATGATGAAGAGTACTGTGTTCAGAAATCCTTTAGGAGTTGCTGTCTTTTTTCTCAAAAAACATGTAGTCCTGAAGAGACAATGGCATAACAGAATGAAAGGTTAAACTAAGAGGGCAAAATCAATACCGTTATGGTCCATTTTACAGAACCAAGTAATTTTTTGTTTTCACAAACTGAAACCGTCTTAATTTACGAGTTTAAAAGGTAGGATACACCTTTGGTAATTGCTTGAATTATCATGAATGGGTAGATTTGGGAGGTTGTTTTTTATAGTCAATATAATTTAACTGACCTGTCCGAAGTTTTACAATCATGGATGCCGAGAAAAGCACGAAAAACAGCGTTTGTTTTCAACCGGCGTCGAGCAGTTATTCTTGTTATTTGTGTTTTTTCGCAATCGCCGGATTTTTTCTTTATAAAATTCTATTTTTCAGAATAATTACAGGATATCTAGCGCAATCATTTTGCTGGATGCCTAGAATCATTATTTACTTTTAGATGAGTAAGATATTTATTAATAATTCGGTGGTAAATATGTTTGATATCTGCAAATGGTGTACCATTGGTAATTGCTTGAATTATCATGAATGACTACAGCATGCCATACTACAGCGTGCCGAACAAATTTTGTTTCGTTCCGAATCAACAACGCGCTTACAACAGGCCCATTGCTAATTAACTTTGTCAAATTAAATCATGAATATTCAATGAGTTGATTCCAAATTGAAAACAGAAAACCTGATTATTGTACTGAACAAATTCATCGTTATCAAATTATAAATGGGCAAAAAAATTACGATTATAAATGGGCGAAAAAATTACGATTATAAATGGGCGAATAATTAACGACAAGAGAACATAAAGACTTACAATGAGAAAAGTGGCCCCAATCATGCTGGCCTTCATACGCACATCCAAATCCATTGGAACTAAGGAAAGAAAAAAACCCAAGAAATGTCAAAAATAAAATATAAGTAATAATAATAAAATAGGATATCTTTTCTCTCTAATTTTTTTCCTTTTCTGTAGCCCACACCTTTGAGTAGCCTTTAGGCCTTATGATAAGCGATTTCCAGAAAAAAAAAAAGAAAAAAAGTAGCTCTTAATAACCAGTTCGCGCCGGGATTATTTTAACATCACCGAGCCGACGCGCGGGTTCAGGCCAATAGTCCCGGGAAGCACACCCACGTATTTCCGACCTTGCTCGCTGCTAACAGACATTTCCAGCCTTGCTCGTTGCGTGTTTATGCGTCATCCGTTTTGAATCTGGGGAAAACTTTGCGTTTATATACGTCATCCGGCGCGAACTGGTTAAAAAGAAATCTTGCGGGAGAACATTTTTTCAAGAATTGATGTACAAGTGTGAGTACTCGTTTTTGAGTATGGGTGCAAGTACATCAGTACGAGTTAAAAAAAAAATGTACTCGTGTACGAGTATGAGTATCACAACACTGCCTCACGGTGTTTTATTTCTACTCACAAGAACAGCTGAAGTTGTCAGCCTGGGTGATAACTTCACGGAAGAAGCCGCCCCATTGCTTGGAGATCTTACCAACCTGCGACACTCCATCTGTACCCAACACCTGCCAACATCAATTAACAAAAACACCTGTCATCATAGAACTTATTGTATAAAAAGAGGGATTTTTACAATTGAAAACCACCGTAGCCAGATATCTAGTGGATTAGCTGTTTGGCCATGAAACTAAATATGTGACCCGCTCCATCGAAATCAGGAATAAGTCGCGAAATGACCTTTTGAGATATGCACATGATGAGAAAGGAAATTTCATAAGCTTTCTAATGATACCCATCATAAGTGTGTATCTTCTTAGCTTAACGAGTTATGGTCTGATGAAGATGACAGGTGTATATTTATTTGCCGAATCCACATTCCGAGAAAACAGCCTTGAAATAAACAAAATTGACCAAAATCATACGGACAGCGCACACAAATCCTCTTCATTTTTATCGTTATTGATCGTTTTTACACACAAGACATTAATGACAATATTCTGTGATAACTACACTTCCTAAAAATACAATGTTCAGACAAACGACTTGGTCACGATTTTCACCCATGCGTTCACTTCAACAGCCAATTGCGTAAAACGGCCCCAGCGACTTATTCCTGATTACGATGGAGCGGGTCACATATAACAGACTGACCACTTTCTCTTTTGGGCCCAACAAATTCCCGGACCTTTTCCCTAATTTGAGGCTTTTCTTTAAATTCTATGACTTTTTCCTGACTGGACAAACCAAAACAAATTTTCCAGGTTCCCCCGATTTCAAGGATGCAGTTGGAACCCTGTGGTTCGATGTTTGACACTAGACACACCAATCACACTCGTTGGATAACTCGTGGAGTGCCGTGGCCTCGTGGTCTGGAGCATTGAATTTGTAATCTGTAGGTAAAGCTACAGGTTGTGGGTTCGAATCCGGCCTGGGACTATGGTACGTGTGCCCTTGGGCAAGGCACTTTGTCACTCATTGCTTCTCTCCACCCCGGAGTAAATGGGTACCTGTGAGGGCGCGCAGAGATGGTTATTGTGGTTGAATTTAGCTGCTTTGCGCCGAAATGGCAGCATTGAGCTGTATACTCCCCGGGGAGCTGAGATGGTATTTGGAATGTTTCATGGGCCCAATGACCGGGGTAATAATGTAAAACGCTTTGATGCACCCACATTGTGGGAGTCTAAAGCGCTATATAAGAACTAACATTATTATTATTATTATTAATATTGTATACTGACATTGAAGTCCACGTCTCCAGTGCAGCAGATAGTCTGCCAGGGACAGCACGGTCCTTTAATCTTCAACAAGACAGTCTTGTTGGCGTCCAGTAATTCAAACATGGCCTTCCACTTGCTTCCACTAAAAAAATAAAAAAAATAAAACAATTCAGAAGGTGAATCCCGTTAAAAATAAAAGGCATCTCATATCACATCGGCGCCTTTGAATGGCCGTTATTGCCAGATACTGCGCGCCTCACAAATGCTATCTATTATTTCACTAAATGAGCACTGTGCCGGAGAAGAATGTGCCGGTAATTTTTGATTCCCCGGCTTGGTTTTCGTCTTAAGGTGACTTCAGGCTCCAACTTCGAGACCTCCAGCCAAAATCTGGTTCCTTTTTGTGCTTCAGACATTCAATCCGTTGATATAAATCAAAAAGTTCAAATATTTTCGTTTGCTTCTCTTTTGATTTGCTTCCGAGTGATTCGGGAGTCAGAGGCGATGCCAAAGCCGCATTAAAGGTTAAAAAAAAAAAACCTAAGACTCACGTCTGCCTGACGTAACCCACAATCTGACCCGGTGGCGACTGAATTTCGATCTCCTGTGAGCAACATTCAATGTCAGCGCACCAGGTACAACCAGCAAAAAACTTGAACGGACGCTCCAAACGAATCACCTCCTGTTTAAACAAAATATATAAAATAAAAAAAATAAAAAAACAGCAAATGATTCCTGGATCGCAAGTGTCTCCTTTTCCCACTGTTAAAATAGTTAAATTGGTAAAAAATAATTAAAATATGTAAAAATTATTATGTTTTGTCAAATTTTGTGCACGTTTAGACAACGACCTCAAATGACCCGTGCATGACCTTTGACCTCAATAATCCATCCAAGGGTCACTGCATCCAAGTTCCATCAAAATCCATGAAAGCATGTAGAAGTTATACATTTTTAAACGTGAAAACTTGAACGTGTGCGAACAATGACCTCTAATGACCCCTACATGACCTTCGACCCCAGCCACCCAATGAAGAATTGTGACTCACGCGAGACTGGTTGTCCACAATGTGCATCATAAAGCCCCGCTGCGATCCACAGCATATGCGATGACAGAAATCAGACTCTGAAACAAATTAAGGTACAACTATAGAATGCAGGGCCACTCAACCCCTCTCGACTTTATTTACCCTATCACATAAAATGGAGTGGCCCTGTATTCTATGGGGCCGGGTATTGGGGTATACAGGGTTAGGGTTAGGGTTAGGGTCAGTTCATTATATGTCCTAGGGTAAATAAAGTCGAGAGGGGTTGAGTGGCCCTGCATTCTATAGTTGCTCCCAAATTAAGAAATCAATCAAACCGTCGAACGGTGACGAAATTGCCGATGATACACGATGACTGGTCCAAATCCTTCCAAAGGATTTTCATCACTGCAAAGTGCAAAGGCAATGTAATTCCCGACTCTTGAAAGGGTGTGAATTGTAAATATGTGACCCGCTCCAGGAAAAGGTGACATAAGTCGCAAACACTAAAAATAGAGTTATGTACATGATTGAAAAGTCCAGGATATAAGCTTTCATTTGGTACGTAGTACAGCTCCATAGCCCCTCCCATTCTGGTGATATGACTTTTTGCATATTAATGGTTCCATGAAATTCAAAATACACAACTGAGAAAACAGGCATTCGAAACAAAACTAAGACAATACATTGGAACCATGCACTCTTGAAAGGTTTTGTTTCACTTTATTTATAGAATTCCAGCTTTTTGTTAGTTCAATCTGAAACTTTGGATATTAACCCTAACCCCCTAGGCCTTACTTTGGGCTAAGGAACTGCGTACTACAGAATACTACTTAGTATTTTGTAGCATTGGGTCTTTCCGGGACTGATGATTGGGTGTGTACTGACAGAGTACAGATACTGCCAACTACAAAATACTAATAGTGGCAATACAGGTCAGTAATACTTACCTGGCAAAAAATGCAGTAGTCCAGCCTTGACCCATTGCTGTGTCCCAAGTGACAATTTTTGCTGTAGAGTTTAGAACACCTTACACAGCATACATGGGCCATGCACACTCAGCAAGCAGAGGGACCCAATGCTAAAAAGTACTACGAGTGCAATAAGGGGTGAAGTACCAAATACTAAAAATTACTACAGGCATTGTACACAAGTCAGTGAGAGTACTGCATACTACTTTTTACTACTACATGTAGTAGTAAAAAGTAGCATTAGGTAGGGTTAGGGTTAAAGATGTCATTTAAGACAAAAAATGAAAATCAAATTTTGACAAAAATATTTACCCTATTCTTTAATAATAAAATAATAATAATATAAAGCATTTATAATGCGCCATCTATCTAGAGAAAACCTATTCCGAGGCGCAACATAAAACACAAACATGACAAAGGAAAAATAATGAACCAAAATAAAATGCAACAATAAATAAAACATAAAGGCAATTCAAGATCAATAATGTGACCCTACAAGATCAAAGAGGATACATCACAGTACCAACACACACTGCCCAGCTGCACATGGCAAACAACCCTATTCTTTAACAGGCAATTACTCATATGTCATAAATATATAGCGCGACTTATGTCACCTTTTCCTGAAGCGGGTCACATATATTAAGCCTTTCAAATATTTATTGTGAATGTCACTAGCTTTAAAGTGAACCCAGGTGAAAATAGTATCGGACAGTACTACCGAGGAATCAGGTTTCATTTTGTTAGGTTTGGTGCACTGCATGTAAAGTTCAACAGTTTTGTCCTGTCAGAGTACGGCAGGTTTAAAACTGTTAATCATTACCTTCATAGGCAAAAAACACCTGTTGGCCAACAGAGTTTTTGACGGCATAGCGGTTCTTACACTCTATGTTGGTCAATGCCTCAAAGAGTTCTATCTGCTGGTGCATGAGGAGCTGGTCTATCTGGGTAAGATACTCCAAGCCTGGGGGGATGCCTGCGACGTTAACCTGAGGCATTGGCATCCACTGCTGGCCGCCTTGATTGGCGCCACCCTTGGGTTGCTTCACTTCAACTTGCTACAAAACCAAACAAAATATGTTATTACCTGGCACCACGAAATGAGCGGAAAGTTGCACATTGCCAAAACGAGTTATTAGACGAAACGTCAATTTTTGAACAAGTGGGAGGTCGGTTTGGAGTTGTTAACGTTTTTACAAACAAAAAAAACTTTTTTATCATATCCTAAAATTGTATAGCTCAATTAAAACTCTAAAGTGTTTTTTTTTTGTGGCTGAATTGCCTTCTTATTCCTCCATGATTGCACTGATTGGTAGTATAGTTGGCCATGGTTTACGGACTTTGAGCTCCATCCTACTGCACTGATAACAACATTATCAGCCCGATTTTAATTTGTTATTTCTGTCTCTTGAGGCTTGAGAGACTTGCACCATGGTTTTATAAATGCATGGATAGAAAATCTGGTCGAAAATCTTGTTAATGTTACTGTAGCCCTAGCCCAGGTTGGACGACGTCTTCATAAGGTTGTTTCACGTTCCAATCGCGCATGCTCAGTAGAGCGCCCTCTGTAGGCCTACTACATGTAGGAGAGGGGTACCCCTAGAACTCTGGGGGGTCTCCCGACGCCCGTAGGGCGGAGCTCCATAGATAGAGAGGGTTTTTACAGGTTAACCGCCGTTAAACAATAGAAACCGTGCACAAATTCCGGGCAATAACTCCATACTGCCGCACGGTCTACCCCAACTAAAAATTTGTATGAGTACTTTATCAACTCACCCAGCTGTGGCCAACAAAAAACCGGTCGAATCTCGGCCAATTTCTGTAAAAAAGGTGAAAACTATGTCCGTTCCGCAAAGGCGACTGTTACAAGATGGCGGATAACATCGTTCAATGGGTGCTGTTTTCCAAACCCTGGTTTTGGTATATTGTAGCTGTGCCTCTGGCGCATTGCTAAACTGTATGATAAGGCCGCGCAAGATGAAGCTTGTGTTTCAAAAACGGCTAATGCGCATGCGGCTTGAAATTACGCACGAGTTATCCGCCATCTTGTAACAGTCGCGTTTGCGGAACGGGCATAGTTTTCACCTTTTTTACAGAAATTGGCCGAGATTCGACCGGTTTTTGGTTGGCCACAGCTGGGTGAGTTGATAAAGTACTCATACAAATTTTTAGTTGGGGTAGACCGTGCGGCAGTATGGAGTTATTGCCCGGAATTTGTGCACGGTTTCTATTGTTTAACGGCGGTTAACCTGTAAAAACCCTCTCTATGGGGCTCCGGCCTACGGGCGTCGGGAGACCCAGAGTTCTAGGGGTAGGAGAGGGGAACACCCATATAAACACGCTATCATCCGGGTAAGTTGCGTACCCCTTTTTGCGCTGAATCCAAGATGGCCGCGGAACGTGAAACAACCTTATTGCACTACCAAACCTCCCTCCGTAACGTAGGGAGGTTTGGGAGTCCACCTGGGCTATTAACTGTAGCCCCATTCTGTGGCCGTATACTGCACTCCGTATATATACGGAGTATATACGGCCACAGATGTAAAAAAAAACCGATATTTGGGTCCTGACCTAGACCCAATAATTGGGGCGTTTTCACTCCTTTTTAAAATTTTTGATTTTGTCTGTAGTGTCGAATAGACAAAATCAAAAATTTCAAAAAGGAGTGAAAACGCCCCAATTAATATTGGATCCTGACCTAGATACTCCCTCTGGTTACTCGGAATACTTACCATGTTGCTTGTCCTGGCGCTGGCGTTGGCACTGACGTGATTTCTACAAAACAAACCTCTTTCCACTTTACTAGTTATATAGGCCCTTCCCTCAATGACGTCACGTTAAGGTCCGGTTCTTTGTATGGTCGAACTAGTGAAAGGAACTCTTTATATTGCCATGATGTAAATGTCAAGTTGTAAAAGTATATCATGATATCATATCACATGACTATACGCTGTATATAGTGGAAAGTTTGACGCAACACTTCATAATAACAGTGTAGTATGGTTCCATGACACGACAACCATTAGTCTGGCGTTTTTTAGGTCTCGGTGCCGTACCTCCACATTAAAAATAGATCACACGTCACGCGAACGTTCGCCGGCGCGGCGTAAACGTTCGCCGCAGTAAACGTTCGCCGACGTTCACTAATTTTGTTTGCAGTGCAAACGGTACGACCGCGTTCTCATAAACAACCACAAGAGGGCGCTATACTTTAAACCAGGTAGTCTGACATACGACTCGTATTCGCCTTTACAAGCACGTGTATACATGGTACGTGCACCAGGCTAGATGCAAGTAAACAGAATCTAGAATTTGCCAGATATATTTGCGTCGATGTGTTGTTCCTACACTTGACTTGGTCTACGGTATATGCCTGACGTTACTTTTGTCTTTTGTAAAAAATTGCAGAGTTGTTGATTGCTAGACACGGTTTTTACTTGTGTGACCAAAAGTACTGCTGCCTGAGTGAAACATCTGGTTATATTTGACATACGTGCACCCGGTATCCCGCGAGCGTGGTGAGTTTTTATCAATTCAATTCAAAGGGGGGGGGGGGGGGGGGGGGGGTGAGAGGGGGTGAGAGGGGGCAGGAGCGGGTGAGAGGGGCGGATGAAAGGGGTGGGTGGGAGGGGCAGCACGTACAAACCTGTCCCATAAATCATGCGGGAATTTGCACGCCTGCGCACTTGCACTCATTTGACGCCCAAAATTATCAGTGACTTTTGTGACGTAAGATTGTCCCGCCAATTTGCTGGTCATTCCCCTCCAGGCTCCAGTCATTCTATTTTTAACGATGCGCTGCCGCTCAATTTCCATAACAATGCATCGACGCAGGGGTCGACCGAGCCATCGATGTAACTTGATACGTTCCCACGCCGCGTGTAGTTTATCACGTGATCCTTTGAGAATTATTGGCAAATTTTGGGAGTTTCATCTAAAAATGGCCATCCATATTGCTCGCGACCATCGCGCTATCAATCCGACCACCCACGTGTGTAACACCATTCGACAGCTAAACAAATGAACTATTCGGAACTAAATCGCTTGATTTCCAAAGAAATTTTGTGAGAAAGAATAACATTATTACAAATATGGACTCTCTGAGACAGTAAGAACTTTGAGTTCCAAAAAAGGAAGACGCAAACAGTTTTTAAACTGTCGTAACTCACCCAAAACTTCACCGATTCGGAAGCTTTTTTCAGCACTAGACAGCGGCCATCTTAGCTTTTTCTCATACCATCACTACGCATGTGCAGTACCCGATGCATAATGATTTCATTCATAAAACTTAAGCGAGTCCATACCCGGAAGTGGCCGAAGGCGATGACGTGCGTAAAGCGAGAACGTACGATGACGTCATAATGAGCGGCGCTGTTCACCTAATTTGCATATGGGAATTTCCGCGATAAATTTGTACGTGGGCGGGTAGGAGCGAGAGAGGACGTTTTTTTTCTTTTCTTTTTCGTGTAAGTCGGGGAGGGGGGGGGGGGGGGGGGGGGGGGTTATGAACTGAAAAAAATTCTATTCAAGAATCGTGGAAGGGGCGAACGAGGGCGCTACTCTTGTCCTAGTAACTTGAACCTTTAGTTGTCACTTTTTTATCATTTGGAATTTGAACATGATCTGGCAGCCCAGAGTCTACAGCAGTAGCCAGTAGGGCTTTCAAAGGTATTTTTGCCAACTATTTTGTGTGATTTTGGGAAACCTTTGAGATGATCGATCGTGCAAAACTAACTTTACACTAGCGGTGTGTATTAAACAGTCTTAGACGTTATTGCCAGATCATGTCGAAATGTTAAAAGCGATCAACTAAGGTCCCAGTTATTTGGACTATTGCTAGGCCTATTTCCTCCTTAAAAAAACACTCAGTGGGTATAATCAGCAGTAGTATGTTTATTTAATTGAATGGGGAAGATTGAGAAAAAGTTTAACTTTACTTAATACTAGTTCAACATAGGCCTAGGTTCCCCTATTCCTCCATGGTTCCCCCAAGTGGATATGATGAGAATACATTGATGTTGGGCATGATCAGTACATCTGCGCCATCACACGATTGTGCAGAAATACGCAATCCAGTGATATAAACACAGATCAACCGATAGCACCCACCTTAGATCATTGGGTGATAGAAGAGATTTGAGTGTAAAATTTGTTTTGATTTCTGCTTCTGGTGATAAAAATGCAGTTTTTATTTTCAGAGTGCATATCTTCGGTTATTTCTTTTGGAACTCAATCCAACTTGGTCAACTGATTGATCAAATTAGCCCAGGATGTTTGGCTCAATGTTCAGGGTTTTTGAGGAGGACCCATTTTTCAGGTGAGACAGTTTCTTATTCTAAGGCACTTCTTGGCATTAACTATATTCAACCAATCAAAATAAAGCACTAAAATTTGAAATCTCTATTTCTGTGCAAAGACTTTTTAAATATAACAGATTTTTTTTTAAAGACCAATGCATTAACGACATAGATGTGCCATATATTAAACACAAAATTTTTTTCTGCTCTTTCTGACTAACTGTAAAACTTAAAAACAAACACATCAGACAAAAAAAAGTAAAACTTTAAAACGAGGCACCACATTTAAGCATTTTTCTCACCGCGATTCTCTGTTAATATTACAGCGATGTGAATGCCACGCACAGACATCAAATGCAGAGTATGCAGTCGATGTTTGGACAGTCCTTTGGTTCCATGATGCCCAGCCCATTCATGGCGTTAGAGGGAGGCGGGGGGCAATACTCAGATGGAATGCAACGTACACAACAACGCAGCCGTGACAGACAGGTAAATATCACACACCCCCCACCCCATCCCACCCCATCCCACCCCATCCCACCCCATCCCACCCCATCCCACCCCATCCCACCCCATCCCACCCCATCCCACCCCATCCCACCCCACCCCATCGCACCCCACCCCATCGCACCCCATCGCACCCCTGTAAATAAGGTTTCTGTGTTTTGCTTGTTTAGGGTTCCTAAGCGTGGAATGAAAATGCTTAGTCCTACTTCATGACAGTCAATAGTTGTTAAATTACGTGTGTTGTGTGGCTTTTCTTTCTTCAAAAGGCAATGCAGCCCTATGGCATGGCAGACCCATTTAATATGGGCTTTGGTAACATGGGCTTTGGAAACATGCAGAGTATGATGCATCATAACTTTGTAAGTATGAGAATTATAAATCGTCTATGCAAAGCCGGATACAAAATTGAAGGTGGAATACCTTTTGCAGTTATCCAGGGCCTAATATTAGGGCCTAATATTTTGATCTTAACCAGTTTGCGCCGGAGGGTGTATATACATACACGCAAAGTTTTCTCCAGGTTCAAAACAGATGACGCATAAACATGTCACGAGCAAGGCCGGAAATGTCTGTCGGCAGCGAGCAAGGCCGGAAATACGTTGGTGTGCTTCCCGGTACCATCGACCTGAACCCGCCTCGGATCGAGTTTCGTTAAAAGTAATCTTGCGCCTCGGCTCGGTGATGTTAAAATAATCCCGGCGCGAACTGGTTAACAAGATCTACTTCAGAAACTAAATGGCTTTGTACATGAAACAAACATATAAAGGTAACCAACCGAAATACTCTTGAAAAGCTACTTGTTGTAAAGATATTAATAATTTGAATTGCGTGGGCGCTACTATTAGTCTGTTCAGTGCGTGACACGCGAGTAGCTGCATTTGGCTGAAGGAGAACGCGCCCCGAATGAAGATTGTGGTCGCAATTCAAATTGCGACTCTGCAAATTTTAAATTGAAAATCGAAATCAAGTAGTGTACTATTTTCTAGGAATATGCAGCATTTACAAAGCGTAAAACTTCAGCAAGTTGTTTGTCAAACATCTTTTTTTTATATTTTGAACATTTTTGCTTCTTCAAACGATAAAAATGTACAACTGACAAATGGTCTATTGTCTCTTTAATTAACCCTAACCCTACCTAATGCTACTTTTTACTACTAGTACTAAAAAGTAGTATGCAGTACTCTCACTGACTTGTGTGCAATGCCTGTAGTAATTTTTAGTACTTGGTACTTCACCCCTAATTGCACTCGTAGTACTTTTTAGCATTGGGTCCCTCTGCTTGCTGAGTGTGCATGGCCCATGTATGCTGTGTAAGGTGTTCTAAACTCTACAGCAAAAATTGTCACTTGGGACACAATGGGTCAAGGCTGGACTACTGCATTTTTTGCCAGGTAAGTATTACTGACCTGTATTGCCACTATTAGTATTTTGTAGTTGGCAGTATCTGTACTCTGTCAGTACACACCTAATCATCTGTCACGGAGAGACCCAATGCTACAAAATACTAAGTAGTATTTTGTAGTACGCAGTTCTTTAGCCCAAAGTAAGGCCTAGGGGGTTAGGGTTAAATTAGTTTCTCGCCCTATTTTACATGTTACATGTATCCACTGTTAGAATCGGTCGTTTAATTGTTTCTTTCATTGTTTGTCTGATGCAGGAGGACATGTCCAACAATCCCAATGTGCAGTCCTTCTCTAGTTCGTCTTACACTAGCTACTCCTCGGATGGTAGCGGAACTCCTAAGGTGTACCAAGCCACATCTTCAACCAGAAGGGCACCAGGAGGGGTAAAAACTCCTTACTAATCCATTTCTCTGATCCCGAATCCCCTAAAAAGTAATAGCTGACTAGCCTATCAAACGGAGTCCTCCAATTGTATCAGGAATTTTCACACATACCTTTAGGGAGTTAGCGTGTTCATTAATCGGAAACAATGTCGCAACCTGACAGTGTTTCTTTCTTCATAATGTGACCGTCCACGACGAAAGGGCTGTAAAGTAGGCATCTTAACGTTTTGAGATATTTAGAGAAATGAAATCTACAAGAAATAAGCTTTAAAATGATGTATTACAAGACATAGTTGGTATTTATGGTTGGCTACATTTTTTTTCACGTATTTTAATGGTCCTTTTCTCAAAATAAGCTCTGGCGATTTGACAGCCCTCTTGTCGTGGATAGTCACATATATCATCTCAATGATGGTCAATCAGTGCAAAAATGTTCAAAAGACATGAATATGGGAGTGAGAAACATTTATGAATTTGATAGGAAATACTTTTTGGACTCTCCATTGACTTTGTGCACAACCGCTGAAGTAGCGTCAGAATACTACATTCTTTGACTCTCCGTAGACTTTGTACACAACCGCTGAAGTAGCGTTAGGATACTACATTCTTTGACTCTCCATAGACTTTGTGTACAACCGCTGAAGTAGCGTCAGGATACTACATTCTTTGACTCTCTATAGACTTTGTACACAACCGCTGAAGTAACGTTAGGATTAGTGCTGGGACTCAAAACCGAATATTCGGTTATTCGAATGTGCTTCCACAAACCGGTTTGGAATTTGGAAACCGAATATTCGAAATTAAAAAAAAAAAAAAAAAAAAAAAGAGGGACTGCTCTTTTTACGATTTCTGAGCAAAAAAAAAAAAAAATTGTTCATTTTGGAATTCTGATTTGAATTGGTTCCGTAGACGATCGCTCAAGCGCGGCAAAGTTAATGAGCAAGGCTGGCTGTGCGCCATTGTCATCGATTCAATGGTTACGTGAATAAACACGAGCCACTAGATAAACTCATGAATACAGTCAGCTGGTACGCGGAAAGACGTTCTGTTTGAATTAGCTGATAGCACGTATTGGAGAACGCAACTTCCATGTCACTTAATCCATTTAAATCACTTTTATAAAAAAATAAAAAAATAAAAAAAAAATAAAAAAAATAAAAAAATAAAATAAAAAATAATACATTTTTAGATTTTGTAAACCGATTAACGAATTCGGAGGATCGATTATTCGATATTTTCAAATTCGGTTATTCGGTTTTGAAAACCTCTGATTTGTCCCAGCACTAGTTAGGATACTACATTCTTTGACTCTCTATAGACTTTGTACACAACCGCTGAAGTAACGTCAGAATACTACATTCTTTGACTCTCTATAGACTTTGTACACAACCGCTGAAGTAACGTCAGAATACTACATTCTTTGACTCTCAATAGACTTTGTACACAACCACTTGAGTAACGTCAGGATAATACATTCTTTCCAATTTATAATCCATAAGTTGAACTTGTTTTCTCATATGTATAGGTGAAGGAAACACAGCGTTCAGTTCGAGACAGTCAGGTCGGACTTGAGAAGATGGCAGTTGGGCATCACCTCGGTTAGTATACATACATGTGTACATTTATAGGGCATCAATTTGCATCTGAGAGGCACTCTCGATGCAAGGTTCTTAACCAGTTCGCGGCGGATGACGTATATAAACGCAAAGTTTCCCCAGATTCAAAACAGATGACGCATAGCATAAACACGCCACGAGCAAGGCCGGAAATGTCTGTCAGCAGCGAGCAAGGCCGGAAATGCGTGGGTGATGTGCTTCCCAGTACTATCGGCCTAAACCCGTTTCGGATCGATTTTCGTTAAAAATAATCCCACCCCTCGGCTCGGTTATGTTAAGATAATCCTGGCGCGAACTGGTTAAAGGTAGGATACACCATTGGTAATTGCTTGAATTATCATGAATGGGTGGATTTGGGGTTGTATTTTATAGTAAATATCGTTTAACTGACCTGTCCGAAGTTTTATAATCATGGATGCCGAAAACAGCAAGAAAAACGGCGTTCGTTTTCAAATGGCTTCGGGCAGTGCTTATGTCGTTCTTATTTTTTTTGCAATCGCCGTCTGACGATCGTGATTTAAAAAAAATAAAATTCAATTTGTTGGAACAATTACAGGATATCTAGCGTAATCATTTTGCTAGATGCCTAGAATCATTATTTACTTTCAAATAAGTAACATATTTCTTCATAATTCGGTAGTAAAATGTTGATATCTGCAAATGGTGTATCCTACCTTTAAAACTAGAAGGAATTTTTTTGAAAAAAAAAGAAAAGAATCCTTTAAAGTGTACATACACCGCGTTGATGACTTCATGTGTTTTCTCGTAGGTGATCGCGCCCATGTCGTCGAGCGATCTAGAAACACACGCACAGGCCACTCAGAAGAGAAACAGGACTTTACCAACCTAGATGAGAGTGAGTATGGATATTTATGTACAAGTACTTTCTCAACATTTTCAAGACTTTCTCGAGACCCTTTGCCACAATTGCCTCTCTCCACCCAGGAGTAGTGGGTACCTGTGAAGGTAGAGACCACATGCGCTGATCTTGAGCTGCTGCAGAAATGGTCTCGTTCCTGGTGAACAGGGATAAAGCGCTTTGATACACCCACATTGTGGGAGTCTATGGCCGAGTTCGGGCGGTCTATTCTTGACACGCGTAACTTGTTCTTGCAAAACCCTGGTGGATAGGTGGTGTGTGTTCTTGTTCCGAGTGCAATGTTCACGGGTCGCGTTCCCGCCGTTCGAGCGCGAGAACGGAGTTCGCGTGTCAAGAACAGACCGCCCGAACTTGGCCTAAAGCACTATAAAAGAACTAACCTTAAACTGTACACACAAACTGTTGGACTCTGATTCTGGTGATATGCCTAACCTTGTGTGAAAGAACAATTAGTTTAAAGGTGCAGTACATTCCAACAGATGTCAATAAAACATGCAGTTGTTTAGGTTTTTTTGTTTTTTTCAATTTTGCCCACATAGCTGAAGCAGGTTCCTTTAATAATGAGTGGAGACAGCGCGCACATCGCCATCACACAGTGCCAAGCAGACCCAGACATCATAACACACTAGCTATCACCAATGGAAGGTATCATTACAGATTACTCAGGTTATCCAAACCATGGCCACAACTCCAGCTCTGGCTACATCTCTTGTTCCCCCCCCCCCCCCCCCCCCCCTTCAGAAAGCCTGTTAAGTCCAAACCAAATAGGATTTCACTCAACTCTGGTTTGACATAAAGAGATTGATTGTTCGTGAAGTGGAACATAGAGAGAGCTGGTGTTAAATTCTTCTAAAAGCCGATGCTGCAGATAAATCCATGGTTTGTGAAATACCCATTACACTGTCCTGTACATGACACGGGCTTGGGTGCAGTAGTACTTTAACTACTTTTATCTTCATTTTGTCCTTCTAAGTCCTATCTTTGTCTTGATTTTTTCCTTCAAAGTCCTACTTTTATCTTGATTTTGTTCTTCAAAGTCCTACTTTTATCTTGATTTTGTCGTTGAAAGCCCTACTTTTGTCTTGATTTGTCCTTCAAAGTCCTACTTTTGTCTTGATTTGTCCTTCAAAGTCCTACTTTTATCTTGATTTTGTCCTTCAAAGTCCTACATTTGTCCTGCTTTTTTGAAAATTGATCTCTTATTTGTTACCTACTATTTCACCTGGGTTTGCTTGCAATGAAACATACAATACATTGTTAACTGAATTTTCTCCCAACCAGAGATCGGTCACCGACCCGACCTACCGGTCCTAGCCCAGGAGGGCGTCACAGGGGCGGTCACGAGAGACGAGCGGAAACAGACAAGAGACACTAAAGCTCACTGCAACACATCGTCACCCACACCACGAACTAACACTCGACCACTGGGCAGGCCTGCTTCATGAAAACCGATCAATACACAAATAAACCACCCACAAGGGAAACTGACTAGGTAAATTTGCATACATTTCAAAGTAAACAGAGGAATCGGCAAGGCGGGACTTGAACCTGCTACCTCCGGAATACCGGACCGGTGCTCTACCAACTTAGCTATCTTTCTAAATTCGGTACCCTGTGGAGACCTGAACACATTGGGGACAATGGGAGTTAAAAGGTCACCAATGGGTATATTTGTATAGATGAATAGGTCTCCACAAGGTTTTTACAAAATAGATTCATGGATTTTACTAAAAAGTTAGGGTTAGTGTTTAGGTTTTGGGTTAGGGTATAGTATACAAATATTGACTGCTTTGAGTGGTATAGTAAAACTAGCCTCCCGAGGTGATCTATGGAGCATTCTATTTTCCCGAGGCGAAGCCGAGGGAAAATAGAATGCTCCATGGATCACCGAAGGAGGCTAGTTTTACTATACCGCGAAATAAAGCAGTCAATATTTGTTTTATAACACCTCACTCACAGATTCTGCACAATTTAAGCTTCCTGAAAGTATAGTAATGACAACAAATCTCCGAATTATACGTCTCTCGATCATACGTGTACTTTGTTGCCTTGATGAACGGGTGCGAAGGTGATAGAGCAATGTTTACGCAATGCACCGAAACACACGTCTGGGTTTCAGTCACGCTTTCGTTGCTATGCGCATAGTTCGTGTGTTGCTATGCGCATAGTCTTTTTTGCGTGGTATAGTCTTTTTGGATAGCGCAAGTAAAAAATAGTAAAAATAGCAAGTGACACGTGACGCGCTCTCGGCCAATCAAGACACAGAATCTGTGAGTGAGGTGTTATAATATAGGGTATACATGTATTTGGTCCAAATATCAACCCCGGAAAATAACCGTGGTTGAAATAGGATCATTTTAAAGATATTTGTTGACAGTTCACAAATGTTTTCTCCACAAGGATACAGATTTGCTGTTGAGTGCAGTTGATGATTAAGTCGTGGTGTCGGTGACGATATCTCTGATATATCGTTATTGTTTAAACTCGACTTTTCCTTTCAATATTATTTGTCCGTGTTTAGTCTGTACACGTGGGGTTTTGTTAACGGTTCTGCATACTTGCACCCCAAAAAATTTTAAAAAAAATAATATTCAAAGTTCTTTGATTCACCAGGCCATGTATACAATTTTATTAACTCAATCGTTTGTTGCACATTCAATGTGTAGCTCGTAAGTCAAAAAAAAAAAAAGATAATAAGATGACTTTCGATAAAAACTGCTAGTTTCTGAAAAGATGATTTGAAATATAGTTTTGGTTGAAGGTTTTATTTATTCACCTACACGGACACGCCACATTTGGGACTTTTTGAAGTTGGTATTTGAAGCAAATTTGTTTAAACATCCTTTAGGGTCTAACAATTTAGATGAGCGAGTACAATGGTTATTCGGTATTTAATTATTGATGTTTGATTGTTGGATGTGGGATTCTTGTAAAGTTAGTTTTTGAAATGTTTTGTTAAGTAACTGTACGTGTATTTGGTAAAGTCCCTTAATGGTTTGTGAATATTCATATTGAAATTGATGGATTTAGCTGTTAGGGTTAACAAAATACGTGTATACATGAACATATTATTAATTCTTTCTGGTAATGAAACCAAGGATCCTTCAAAAGTGCTCTAGGCACTGTAGCTCGCAAGCCTGACGAAACCTGTAGAGAGAAGACAATGAGAATAAAGTACAGTTTTAGAGGTCGGAGTAAAACCCCAGAAGAATATCCTAGGAAAACGGAATCGGGCAGGGACTAAAAACCCAATTCCACATATTGGCTTAGGTGGGATTCGAACCCGGGTCACAGTGGTGGAAGGCGAGGAAAGAACCGCTACGCCAACCTGATCCCCCACATATCACATTATAGCGAACAGCATTTTCCGAAATCTTCATAATTTCTATGTTTTGTTAGACTAATACAGTCGAACCCTGATAATAATAGGACTGTTAATACAACATCTTGCTTATAACAAGGAAAATAATAGGTCTCGAGTCTTTGTTTTTCAGTTTTCTATTACTGATAATACAAGGTACCTGTTATAACAAGGTAATTTGTAAACTGTATTTGTGTAGTAAATTGCCCATTCAGTTTTAAAGAATTTCCTGCATTAAAAGTCTTAGGCTTGACGGAGTAGTTTTAAATTGCCCTAAAAAAAGTTACACATTTTCTAAATGTCAGTTGTTTTTTTGTCGCATATTCTTAACTTTTATATTTTGGTGGCTTGGGATTATTGTTGACCAAGTAGTGTCGGAAAAATGTTTGATTTCATTGTAGTCACATGAATGGTAAATATATCATAAACATGAAAAAAAAGAGTTTCCTTTGTTGTCGTCAATGAGAAAGAGAATGTGCCCCGAATGCCGATTTTGGGCAAATATTTGAATCATAAAATTGAAATCTTAGGATATTGTTTTTTTCGAAATATACAGCATTCACGGTGATAAAACCTCATCAGGTTATTTGTCAAACATCTCTCTAGATTTTGAGCCCGATTGCTGCTTGCACAAATGAAAAATACATGTAGTATGAAGTCGACACTCGACACACAAAAATGTCCGTCAGCAGCGAGCAAGACAGGAAATGCGTTGGTGTGCTTCCTGGTACCATCGGCCTGGACTGGTTAAATACTTTCTGAAGTGCTCAATAACGTACAATTTCAACAATCGCTGTTTGATAACAGTTCACTATTTTATTGGACGGATGGGACCTTTCTTGCAATTTGATAATTTAATTCACCTTTGAATGATTTGCAAATTAAAAATATAAATTTGATAAAAACAATATTCACTTTATACACTGCATACAAAAATATACAAAGAAATCAATCAAACGAATTGATCAGTGCCTATACAAATAACTATGTCTGCAATAATTTGATCAGTTTTATATCAATACATGGTGAATACTACAAACCTTCCAATATTGTTATTTGTTACAAGTAAATTGTGTACTTGTTTATACCCAACAAGGGTGTTGAATACGTTAAATCTCAATAATGTACTCTGCTTGTGTTGCCAAAAAACTAAAGCATTTGTAAAATGTTTACTCTGTACACAGCACTCAGTACTAATGGCCTAACATCAAAGGTAGGGTGCACTATTTCCAGATATCATTTTTTGTTACTATTGAATTATTAAGAAATATCTTACTTTAAAAAAAGTAAATAAAGATTCTACTTCTAGGCATCCAGAAAAATGATTGTGCTAGATATCCTGCAATTGTTCTATAAAATTGAATTTTATTTAACAAAATCATGATTGCAAAAAAACCAAGAACAACTGCCTGACGACAGTTAAAAACTAATGTCGTTTTGTTTGCTTTTTTCTCGGCATCCATGATTGTAAAACTTCGGACAGGTCGATATTTACTATAAAATACAATCCCCCAAATCCACCCATTCCTGATAATTCAAGCAATTATCAATATATTTCAACAATTATCATAATCGATTGTTAAGCCTCCTAAAATGATATATTCTCAAATTTATTACCCTTAGGAGACGTGGCTTTGTTCCTTCCTTTGCTCCCCATAGACTTTGTGCACAAAACTCCTTGTGGAGGTATCCTCTTTAGGATTTCCTTTGTCCTAAATTGTTAGTTCTGTCTCCACAGGATACCGTATTTTAAAACTATTTTATACACTGAAATCTTCCTATTCAGTATTTTGCAGAACAGTGCACTGAACCCTTAATTTAACCCTAACCCTCCAGGGTATTTTAGCTAGAAACCCTGCCAGACGCAACAGACTGCATACTTTGTCACACTGACTTGTGTGCAGAGTGCAGCAAGGTCAAGCAGTCACCACAGATGCACTGTGCTGGGTCTGGAAGGGTTAGGGTTAATAAATGCTTTGGACGTTAGGGATGAAATGCGTTTGTGTACGGAGAGACGTCACCGTTTGTTTTGTCTTCCAGCTCTGCAGTTTCAGATATGCCAGAGACAGGAGCAGCACTGAGTGGGTTCGTAGCACAGCCCGGCCCTGCCCTTGCGATCCAAGACAGCATTGGGGAAGAAATGGTTGATGAGCCAAAACGGAATCATCAGGACAAAAAACACTGTAGGGGAGATACAAATAAATCATACAAAGTTTCACAAAATATGAAAAATTTAACAAAAAGCTTGACGAGTAATGAAAGATGGAGAGAAAATTATTAAAACCAATGCTACTCTATTTTCTTAATATTTGATTGTAGTCGAGTCTCCTGCTCAAGGACACAATATCTCAACACTGCATCCAATGGGACCATGCTGCCAAGTTCATCAACTTACCCATAGACAACAGGCACAATATGACCGATGACAGGGACATGTAGTACAGCTCAACTGTGTTGTTTTGCTGCAGGGATAAACCAAAAACAAACACGACACGCAAAGTTAAGTTCACTACAGGGTTGTCCCACCATTTCATTAAAACAAAAATCCCTGGATTTTTCCCGAGTTTTCCCTGATTTCCTGAATAATGATTTCAACATATGATCATTTTCAAGATTTAAAGTTTCGCTACGTCAAATCTGCTTCGCGTTCGCATTTGTGTGAAGTATAAATCGGCCTTAACTTCCCTGCAAAATACTTACACAATCCACCGCCAGTGATGTGAAGATCGTATAAACAGTGCCAAAAATAAAACAGATCCCTCCGAAAATATGAAACACCACCTTCACCTCAAAGGGTACTGGGTCCATCACAGAGAAAACAATGGTAAAACCTAAGAGGACAAGGGATACAAATTTTTGAAGATAGTATATAAATAATGAATGTTTGCGAGTGCATTGGTAAGAATAATTTCATGAGGTGACAGTTACATAATCGGAATAATTTTTTTTATAAAGTTGTTTTGTTAAAAAAAAAACATACAAAATGAAATATATAATTCTTTGAAAAACACAAAGTTGAAAATTGTCCCCACTTACCAATCATACAAAATGTGAAAACAATAGACACAATAAGCTGATCAAACAAATGTTGGCCACAAAAGCGTGTTGAGGGGCTCCTGAAATTAAATAGAAAAAGGTTATTTAGCTGAAAAGAAATTATTGAGCTAATTATTTATGATTATAAACCATTATTTTTTCTCTAGTCACATATCTAACTAACATCTAACTCTGGATCAGAATATTATTCTCTTGGTACTCATTTTGCAAATGGACACTTTTATTTTAATGGGCACTTCAAAATAAAATATGCAAACAAATGTGCTTTTCTAACAGTACATCTTATTTACATATTTTGAAAATATGGAATAAAAATTTAAAAAACAATATTAATCTTTTTAAATACCTTGTAAGTATGAAGAACTGGGGAAACAGCAACGCAAAGGCAAATAAGATGATGATAAATTGACTATTAAAGGAAAGAAATAAAACAAGAAAATCCAATTAAGATGCAACAAATAAAGATAATTAAACGTCAAACGGGAGTAGGACTTGAAACTATTGTGTTTTTCTACTTGGCCATGTACAATAAATGTTTATGCCTTCTTCATTAAAGGTGTGTTACAAATAGACTGAGGTTTGCATTTACGGTTAGTTTGGGAACCAACATTTTAATTTTAGAAGTTCCTTTTCATCTTGTTGGTCAAAGGTCTGTGAGACGAAAGGACTGCCATGCACTTTCTTATGACTCGAACTCGAAGTCGAAGCAAACCTACATTTTCATTCGGTTGTTCTTGGGGAACCAGCGAATGAGGTGAAACACTGCGTGTGAGAAACCGTACCACCACATGATGACAGCTCACAGTCTCAAGAATGATGACATTGACAAGGAACTATGAACCTGCAGTTTTTTTGCACATAAAAAAATGTATTTTTGTAATTATTTGTATTATTATTATTAACAACAGCCGTCGAGTCCGCGTTTAGTGACGTCACCGTCGTCACGTTAACGCGACCACTTATTTTTATTAGGCCTCGTTCCAAGACTCCTTAATATCATCCAACGACTTCATGAGCGTGTGAAACGAGGTTGCGAAGCAATTTTGTCTTTGTGATAACGTTAATATTATTGTCTCTTTTCCACGCACAGTGTCATAAATTTCACATTTTTGTAATATAAAATAAAATTAACACTATTTTGGTGTGAAAACCATAGTTTAGAGAAAACAATTGCCTCAATAGTGACAGATACTATATAGTATTTATAGTTTACTCACGTGATTGTCCACATCCCCGTGGCGCAATGGATTAGCGCGTTGGACTTCTAATTCAAAGGTTGTGGGTTCGAGTCCCACCGGGGATGATCCTTTTTTTTTTTTTTTAACAATGCAATCAAAATTTATTTCTTTACAAATTTTTAAAATGGTTATAATAAGGCACAACATCAAAAGTAATTGCCGATTAATTTCTTCAAAATATATTTTTTATTTCGTTAGTTATGTATGTCGTATTTGTTTGAACTAAGAATTTGTTTAATATTCCGACTTTTTTTTTAATTTCTATTTTCCTAGCCAAAAGAGAATTTAAAATCCGCCGGCGTTTAGTAATTGAATTATTTTTGCTTCAGCCGAAAACACAAACAATTGGCTCTAGCATATTTAGGGCTTTTTTTCGCAAAAACAATTTTTTTTCAAAGGGTTGCAGACGCCCACACAAGGCCACAGTCGGAAAAAGGTTGTTTATGTTAAAACAAAATAGGAGAAATAAATAGAGAACGGTAGATTTACATCCGCATCAGATCAAATTAACTTCAAAAAATAAACCAACCAAATTGCAAGATTTGTCGGCTACAAGAAATCCATTATTGTATTTGTCCCAAAAATTCAAACAAAAAAATGTTTTAGGAAAGGAGATCTTTTGTCTTTGAACTCTAAAACGCTTTCTGCTCATCCACCGGTTGGTTTCAATAGCGCCCTCTATAATAAACGTATTGGTGGTCCCTATGCGCGGTAACAAGGGATTCGAATAGAAAAATATGTTACCAGCGAAAATGTACATGTCAAAGCGCAGCATATGATAATGCACGTGAAATTGCTCATCGTCTGCGAAAAGTTCCCCTTACTGCACTGAGAAATTGTCACTCACAATTTTCCTGAAGTTACCTACCATTTATCGGTTCCAAAATGGGAGTTCCTAAGTTTTATCGCTGGATTAGCGAAAGATATCCGTGTTTGAGTGAAGTAGTGAAAGAAAACCAGGTAAATGTTTAGCTGTTTAGCTTGAAAATCCAGTCCAAATAAACAAAAATTGCATTATTAATACCATGGAGGAATAATAAGAAGGCGCGCTACATTGACAATGGTGAATGGGAAGGGAAGGGGGGGGGGGGGGGGGGGGGGGGGGGGGGGTTATTCGCCAAATACCGAATTTTTCAAATGAATTTTCCACAATAGTTTTGGATGTAACTGTGTAACTGTTAGTTTTGTAAAGAAAATCAGAGAGAAAATTATAAATTTAAGTTTTAATTTCATAACATTTTAATAATTATCTGGTGGAAAGAAAAAATGATTTTATTTTTAATTTAGTTTTACTACCTTCATCTGCTGTTTTTAAGACCTAATTTTCGTATTGTCAGGACTGTGGTTACAATCTGAACAAACATGTAAACAAGAAAAATGTATTTCTCCTGCAGATTCCAGAATTTGATAACTTGTACCTGGACATGAATGGAATCATCCACCCTTGCTCCCATCCTAACGACGAAGATGTCCACTTTCGTATCACCGAAGAGCAGATCTTTGAAGCCATATTTCATTACATTGAGGTGTCTTAATTTTTCCATTAACCCTAACAGTCTTTAATCTTCCAAAGTCAATATGATTTTGCACACACCCTAGGAAGTTGGGGTTTGATTTAATGTTTTCAGTAGTTTTTCTTTGACTTTGATCATTAAGATTTTACATTAAAACATACAGAAAATACAATAAAATGTATGACTGGAGAAGTTATCCTCGCGGTCGGCATGACGTCACGAAGGGGCGAGCCGTCCATAACAACATGCGTTAAACCTCAAAATTGCCCCTTCGCTCTAACGTACATAAAAAATGGAAAGATAAACTAGGTTTCCAGATGTCCGACCGCGAGAATCGTTTTGAAACAAGAACACTCAAGAAAATTTGAATTTTACCGTAGTTCCTGTGTTTCTTGTGTTTGAGCTTGTGATTGTCTTTTTAATTAAAAAAAACAATACAAGCTATCAGGTTTGCCAAACAGGAGGTTGTCTGAGAAAGGATGACTTTTAAAATCGTTTTACTAGTAAATAAGAGGTGTCTGTGTTTGGAACTCTTTCCTTAATCTCGTTTGGTTTTGTTCTTGGCAGGTACTGTTCCGTATCATCAAGCCTCGTAAAGTCTTCTTCATGGCAGTAGACGGCGTGGCTCCTCGAGCCAAGATGAACCAGCAACGGGGTCGCCGTTTCCGCTCGGCTCGGGAGGCCGAAGACCGGGAGAAACAAGCCCTAGCCAAAGGGGAGGTTCTGCCTTCGGAGAAACGCTTTGACTCTAACTGCATCACCCCGGGCACGCCGTTCATGGTGCGTCTCGACGAGCAGCTGAAATACTTTGTCCGTCAGAAGCTGACCAAAGATCCGACGTGGCAGGGACTGACAGTCTATCTCTCAGGACATGAGGTGAGTACAGTTTTTAAAACCTTTGCTTTGTCTCGCTCTTCGGCTTCCGACTTCCGAATCGGTGAGAAGAAATTAAAAATTAACCCTAACCACCCTGATTCCGTCAAAATCCATTTCCTGTTTTGGAGGATTTTAGAGGATTCAGGATACCTCAATATTGAACAAACTGGAGGAGTGTGATGGATTGAGGATTTTAAGCCTAGCGTTACTGCAGGAGTTTGATGGATTCAGGATTCAGAAATTTAGGTGATGAACTGTGATGGACTCTATGGAGAAACACACTGCAATCTTTTGTATGCCACCATGGTATTCTGAATCCGCCAGAGTCCATCAACTTTTGCTGGTGGATTATTGATGGACTCAGGATATCTCCAGAATCCATACTGGTGGAGTCTGATGGACTCAGGACACCAGCAGTTTTTGCAAACCAAACTTGGTGGATTGTAGCGGATTCAGGATACTTTCTAGAAAAAGCAGTGTGGGGGTTAGGGTTAAAGCAAATGGAAATATTCAAGCTTTTGGGTTCATATCTACCGATTGAATGTTTCTGAAGCACAATAGAAACAAAAATGTAGCTAGAGTTTCTGTAGTTGGAGCCTAAAATCGCCTTAAGCCTAAGACGAAGAAGAAGCCAGGGATTCGAAAAGGCCCCTTGCGCCCGGTTCAGACAGGCGTTCCACAGTCGCGCCGAACCAAATTGAAATCAAGTCGCTTCTGAGTCGCTCTAACAACTCCAGCAGTCGATCGTTCGCCGTCTGGCGCGCCTTGTCGCCCTTATTCGTTTCAGACGTCGAACTCAATTCACTCATTTGGTTTGGCGCGACTGTGGAACGCCTGTCTGAAGCAAGTGTAAGACTCTGTTAGTTCTGTTAGTTCATAAGCAAGACTGATGATATTTCATGCACAAACCTCAATGTTACAGCTTTTTCAACACAAACATTTGATGGAATTTTGAATAATTGATTAACCCTAACCCTGCCAAATCCAGCACAGTGCATCTGTGGTGACTGCTTGACCTTGCTGCACTCTGCACACAAGTCAATGTGACAACAAAGTATGCAATCTGTTGCGTCTGGTAGGTTTTTTTAGCCAAAATACCCTGGAGGGTTAGGGTTAATATATCTGGCTATGGATGACCTAGTGATTGGCTATTGATTATTTTATTTGATTGTAGACACCAGGAGAAGGGGAACACAAGATAATGGACTACATCCGTTCAGAGAGAGCTCGTAAGGACTACGATCCCAATACTAGACACTGCCTGTATGGCCTGGATGCAGATTTGGTAGGTTTGGAGCTCTTGTTGGAAAGAATTCCATGGGTGGCAAGTGTGTAAAAGCACTCGTCTCTCACCAATGTGGCCAGGGTTCTCCAGGTCCTCTGGTTTTTCTCCCCCCGTAAAAATCAGCATTTACGATGTATGGCTGTGCTCCGTGGTCAGATATTGGTCATATCGCTGGCTGCGAAAGGGGCCTTTACGTGCCATCAATTAGACCACGATGTAGCCGCGTCCCTTGCAATTCAGCATCCCAGCTGCAAGTAAGGATGATTAGCCTCCCCGATTATTATATATGGACATCTTCCAAGTTCCTGTGTACAAAACCTGTCGGCCCTGACAGGGCGTTAAGAAATGCTTAAAATTTGATTGATATTTTCCCATGTACAGATCGTGCTCGGCCTGATATCTCACGATCCTCACTTTTCTTTGCTGCGCGAGGAGGTCCGATTTGGCAAGATAGCCAACCAGAAGCGACCTACGACCCCAGAAGAGACGACCTTTCACCTCTTGCACTTGTCTCTCATGCGGGAATACCTGGAGATTGAGTTCAGTGCGCTCAAGGTGAGTGGGTGGGTTTGTGGGCGTCAGTGATGAAGGTCTTAAGACCTGGTCTCGGTCTTAAGACCGTCTCGTGACTCAAAACTGTTTATCGCCATTAATTATTTGTTTTTATGAAGTCGGCCTGTTACATCAGGACTGTGTGGATTGGAGAGAGCTGTGTTTGATAGTAAATATCGTTTAACTGAAGTGTCCGAAGCTTTACAATCATGGATATCGAGAAAAAAAGCAAGAAAAATTGCGTTCGTTTTCAACCGGCGTTGGACAGTTTTTTTTTGGTTTTTTTGTGATTGCCGTCCGTCGACCGTAAATTTATTTTATAAAATTCAAATTTTCGGAAGAATTACAGGATATCTAACGCAATCATTTGCAAATCTGCAAAGGGTGTATACCATCTTTAACTGGCATTCAGGCTTAAGTTTAAACAGTGTTGGCGCTTTATATCAGGATACGTGAGAAGGATAAACATCTTCTAAGAATCTAACATTGAATCGTAATATTCTGTTGCGATCCTCAGCTCCGCATTGACTGGTTTGACATGGAGCGTATCATTGACGACTGGGTGCTCATGGGATACCTCGTTGGGAATGACTTCATCCCCCACCTGCCGGATATGCATATATCCCACAATGCACTGCCAATGCTGTACAAGGCCTACATCGAGATAATGCCCTCTCTTGGCGGTACGTTGTCGCAATAGTTAGTTGAATTCTGGGAAGGGTTGAGACGATTCAGCGGAAAAGTAAAAAACTACCTTGGCTGCAATTTTATTATATTTTATTAATTTTTTTCCCCCGAACGACATTGCAGAATATGTTGAACGCTATGGTATTTCGGACTTTTACTTTCCTTTAAAAAAAATGCATTTTTCAACTGTGTTGAAACTTTAGAAGTCGGTGAATTTCAATAGCAACATTTTAAGAAGCTTTGAAAATATCTGAAGTGTGAGAATTTTGAATTCATCAGATGCATTTTTTTGTTTTTTTGTGCCAGGTTATCTGAACGAACACGGAACTTTGAATCTTCCTCGCTTTGAGAAATACCTGGTCTACTTATCTAAGGTTAGTGATGCCTCGCTAGTGGCGCAGGCTAAGATGCATATTGAAGAGTAGGCTTATCACCGATTACTTTGAAATGTATCAATCACATTCTCTGACTCTCAAAACATAAACTAGACACTTTATTTGTCATTTGTACTTGCGTGGTTACAAAGTTATTGCACACCATTATTCAAAGTGTACAAAATTGGCAAGTTGGCGGCCATTTTGATTATGCAATTTAAATGGTCAAAAACTCCACATTTTGTTTGGGACACAAAAGAGAAACACAAAAGAAAACAAAAGTCTCTTTAGAATCCTCCGACAACCTTTCTTTGTCAAAATTTGTCCTCTGTCGTTCGGGTAAGCATTGGGTTAATGAGGTTGGGGTATATAAGGAAAACGCAAAGGACTATCTTCGACTAAACGTTCATGTACTAAAAAACGTACTACATAACCCCCAAGGACAGAAGCACAATAGGCGAACAAAAAATCCTTTCAGTCCTCCAACGTTTTTCTTTTATTGAGTTTTGTTACTCTGTCGTTAAAGTGTAACATGGTGCTTGTGTTCTTGGGCAAGACACTTTGCCACAATTGCCCCTCTCCACCCAGGAGTAATGGGTACCTGTGAAGGTAGAGACCACATGCGCTGATCTTGAGCTGTTGCAGAAATGATCTCGTTCCTGGTGAACAGGGATAATAGTTGTAAAGCGCTTTGATACACCCACATTGTGGGAGTCTAAAGCGCTATATAAAAAACGAATATTATTATTATTACGATAAGTCTATGGGGTTAGGTTATAGTACAGGAACAAAGGGAAACACAATAGGGGATCCTTGATCGTTATGGCAAAACACGACTCGATGTGCATGTATGTGTCTGTATTTCAGTATGACAAGGAGAAATTTGAGGAGACTTTTTCAGACCTGAGTTTCTTTTCCGGGAAGACCGACATAAGAGCGTGGAAAAGCGATCGAGCTCAAGCCAAGAAGGAGTTGGAGAAAGAAAGACGTGTTGCTAAGGTGAGAGTTAAAGGGGCAATATACCGTTTTGCAACTATCCAAAAAGTAACAAAACAAAATGTTAAAAAGCTACTTGTTTTTAAAGATATTAATTATTCTAAACTCTCTGTGAAATTATTTCATCTGGCATGCTGTCATTTTTGAGAATATAACAAAAGAATTCTATTTCCAAATGTGCGTCTTAAAGACCACATTTGGAAATGTCCGCATATAGTGTGTGCAGGTGTTCGAACGACTGTCGGTGAAGAACCCCTAAAAAATCCGGAGACCCGTCGCCATTTTGTAAAATGGCACCCTTGCTTTGTTGCAAAATAATGCACTTTAACTAGTTCATGTCGGGATTATTTTGACATTGACTGGACTCTGGTGCGGGATTGTTTTTCACAAACCTTGATCCGAGATGGGTTCAGGCCGGCATCTCTGGGTAGCACACCCTGATATTTCCAGCCTCGCTTGCTGCGAACCCGTTGCTGACAGATATTTCCGGCCTTGCTTGCGTCGTGTTCATTCGTCATCCGTTTTGAATCTTGGAAAACCTTTGCATCTATACATGTCATCCTACATGATGTGGTTAACCTTGTTTTCCTGTCTGTCCAGGCCAACCCCAACCAATTCTCTATGCTGGACAGCTTGGATGATGTGATGGGATTCAAGACTGCTTCTGGTTCCAAGGTCACCGGTCTGTCCTCTAATTCAAGCCAAGGTACGTTTTATCTGTTGTGTATTCTTGGCAAAGGGTGACGAACCCCCCACACAAGACGGTGACGAACCCACTCACAAGACGGTAAGGAACTCTTACACAAGACAGGGACAAACCCCCACACAAGACAGTGACGAACCCACTCACAAGATGGTGACGAACCCCCACACAAGACGGTGACGAACCCCCACACAAGACGGTGACGAACCCCCACACAAGACGGTGACGATACCCCACACAAGAGGGTGACGATACCCCATACAAGTGGGTGACGAACACCCACACAAGATGGTGACGAACACCCACACAAGTGGGTGACGATACCCCACACAAGACGGTGACGATACCCCACACAAAACGGTGACGAACCCTCACACAAGACATGTACAAATCATCAACAGGATTTTGATGAATTAAGGCAATGACCGCTTCACTAAATAAATAACAGGAAAAAAACAGGTGATTTTGGAAGATTAAGGCTGAATCCATTTTTTACATGTTGGTAATTAGCGAATTTTGCAGGATTGAGGATGGTTCATCTTCAAAAGATTCTTTGGGGTTTAGAGGTAACATTGTCAGATTTATGACACTCTACGGAATTTTTCTTCAATTTTTTTTTAATTAGCAGATTCTTTGGATGAGGATGGCGATACATTTGAGGAAGAGTTCATAGCTCACAAGAGGGCGTACTACGATGACAAGTTTGAGATAGAGAACATCTCTGAGTAAGTTTAGTCAAGAAAAAATTAACTAAAGCCTTCTTACAACAGCCAGAAATTAGTTGAATCCGGGGCGAATTTCATAGAGCTGCTAAGCATAAACATTTGATAAGCATGAAAATTCTTCCTTTGCAAAAACTTGTTAAAAGTATGGTTTGAAATTTTGTTTGTCTTGTACAGCGAACAACGTTCTGTGATCGTCTACAACTACATCTTGGCAATCCAATGGATCTTGGATTATTACTACAACGGCATTCAGTCATGGGGCTGGTGAGTAAGACTAGTCATTTTGGCTCTTAGCAAAAAAGACAAATGATGCTTGACCTAATTTATAGTTAAAGGGATAGTATACTTTTTGCAACCATCCAAAAAGTGACCAACTAAATTATTGTTTAGAAGCTTACTGGTGATGTAAAGATATTAATGACTCTAAACAGCAATTGAAATTATTCCCTCTAGCATGCTGTCATTTTACAGAAAAATAAATAAAAGAAGTCTAAAAATGCGTCTCGGAGACACACTTTTGGAAATGTCTATTAGTAGTTGGTTCAAAATCGAAATCTTAGAATATTTTTTTCCTCAGAATTTACAGCACTCGCACAGCAAATTGTTTTTGTCAGGGTAGTTGTCAAGCACCATTCCTTAGATTTTGAGAACTTTCAATTTTTTAAACGATAAAAATGCACAACTGACTAATGGTCTACTACTACTTTAAACATCATGTCTGATTCCGTTGGTTTTCTCTAAAATAATTCTGGGGTTTTTCTCCCACCACAAAAACTACAATTCCCTCTACATCTTCTACCGAGGGACCTCGCTGGAAATAAGTAGGAGGACTTTTGTGGGTTATCCCGGCCCAATTAGCAAATAAATAATGAATAAATTAATTAATGAATTAACCAGTTCGCGCTGGAGGACGTACGTGCAAAGTTTTTCCCAGATTCAAAACGGATGACGCATAAACACGTCACGAGCAAGGCCGGAAATGTCTGTCAGCAGCGAGCAAGGCCGGAAATGTCTGTCAGCAGCAAGCAAGGCCGGAAATGTCTGTTAGCAGCGAGCAAGGCCGGAAATGCATGGGTGTGCTTCCGGTACCATCGGCTTGAACCCGCCTCGGATCTAGTTTCGTTAAAAATAATCCCACGCCTCGGCTCGGTGATGTTAAAATAATCACGTCGCGAACTGGCTAATAAATAAAATAAATCATATTTTATCCAAAGAGATTTACTAAAATACGTCCCAGACTGAGTTGGAGTCGCACCACTGACACTATCTTTCCATCTTCTGATCATTTGCTCAACCCTGTGTAGGTACTACCCGTACCATTACGCCCCTTACATGTCCGACTTGCGAGGATTTACCAACACCAAGTTCAGGTACGACATGGGCAAACCCTTCATGCCTTTCCAACAACTCCTTGGCGTACTGCCCGCCGCTAGCAAGGTCCTGCTTCCTGAACCGTACCAGGTACGTTTATAACGCTCATATCAACTCAGGTTTTATCTGTTACTGTGAAGGGATCAAGAAAAAAGAGTCGGAAATTGAGAATTTTTATTTTGAGATATGTCAAAAAATGTGCTAGGGTAGAATTTTCAATATTAGAATGTCATCGAGTGACACAAGTAAATAATTTCCGTTAACCTTCCCCTCAGAAACTGATGACTATGAACAGCTCCCCTATTATTGACTACTACCCATTGGACTTTGCCACTGACCTCAATGGTAAGCTACAGGAGTGGGAGGCGGTGGTGCTCATTCCATTCATCGATGAGGTAAGTTTTTTTATTTCCCCTCCGAAATGTACTTTTAAGTACTAATATAGGCTATTTTTGTTTTTCCAAAGAGGTTTTAAAAAAATGGTCTTAGATTTTCAGATCTATAGTTTTGGAAGTTAGGAAAAGTCTAAAACAGTTTTGTATAAAGGTTGGAATTCCTTTCCCTCGTATATATTCCTACCTTTTTCTCCTTTTGTTGTGTCCCACAACTCAGAAAAATGAAATCTAATTGGTGTAGCGGTTCGCGATATCTTTTTTTCCGTAGCTGGGTGGTGCGTGAATGTATATTCATAAGAAAGAGCAATGGCAACTCATATACATTAAAGAACTATATAAAAATATAAAGAACGGCTTCCTCAACCAACTCACCAATAGCATAGTTGGTAGAGAGGAGAGCTATGGATCGAAAGGTCTGTGGTTCGAATCCGACTGTCGTTAACGTTTGTCTTACTTTTTGGACAACATTTCTTATGGGTTATTTTAACCATAGAACAACGTTAAAGGGAAAACCGGGTTAGGGTACATAAGTGCCTTGAAAAATACAACAAGAACATTAACACTGGTTAGTTTGTAGTAACTTCCTATCTGTTTCCATGCGCAAATAGTTGAGTCTTGCCTGATTTCTCCTTCATTTCTTAATTGTCTAGAAACGTCTGATAGCGGCAATGGACAGCGTCAGTAAGTACTTGACCGAGGAGGAACATGGTCGCAATCGCCACGGACCTCACCTGATGCACATGTATGACGAGGCTATGAACTACAAATACCCATCCTCACTGCCTGGCCACTTCCCTGACATCAATGCGTGTAGGGCCAGGTAAGACGGGGTACTAGACCTGATATCATAACAGAACTGCAAAAGTTAACCAGGTCGCGCCAGAGGACATATATACACATATACACGCATAGTTTTCCCCAGATTCAAGACGAATGACGCATAAACGTCAGGAGCAAGGCCGGAAATGTCTGTCAGCAGTGAGCAAGGCTTCCCGGTACCATCGGCTTAAACCCGCCCCGAATCGAGTTTCGTTAAAAATAATCCTGCGCCTCGGCTCGGAAATGTTAAAAAAATCCCGGCGCGAACTGGTCAAAAGGAGGATGCGCGGGCACCTTTTTTGCGACTGTTATTCAGGTGGTTTTTTGCTTAGCATGAAAAGCACATGGAGTTTTGGCTGGTAACCTTTATTTACTGAGCAAGACTTTCTGTGCTAGGTAAATGTTTGTGCTTCATAAAATATGTAAGCACAACAATTTGCTTATCACCAAAATAGTTTTGCTCATTAAAACCAGCCAAAACTCGATGTGCTTTTCATGCTAAGCAAAAACCAGCTGAATATCAGTCACAAACAATAAAAACAACATTTGAAAATTTGATTCGTAACCCTGTTTTTTTTTTTCCCAAGGAAGAATTTTCATGCTAAGTAAATTTTTGTGCTTACATGTTTTATGAAATTGGCCTCCAGTGGTTATGACTATAACCTGAGCTGTATTCTTTCTTGCAGGTGTCAGGAATTAGACAAGGATATATTTCATCTTGACCCTAGGCAGCTAAGACGAGGCCTTTGTGCCGGCGCTAAAACCGGTGTCTATTTCCCTGGTTTCCCTACACTCCATCATCTCAAGTTCACTGTAAGTATTAAACCCTTTCACCCCCCCCCCCCAAAAAAAAGGGACAGTGTACCTCTATTTGACCAATTTCATTATTTTTGTGTTTATTTTTTATGACAGACCCGACTCGAGAAAGCTGAAATCAAAGTCTTTCAGCAAAACAGCCGCGGCGAGAGTATTATCCTTAACATTCAGACGGACAACACCGATGTGGTAGGACACTTCTTGGGTTTTGTTTGCTTATTTCGCTAGATTTTTTAATAATTTTCATATTTTTTTGTAATATTTTTGTGGGGGGTAGGAGGGGAGAGAAATTAGAAGCCTAATGCATAAAAATTGAATTTTCGGAATTTCAAAATAGGTTGAAATCGATTGAAGGCACTGTAATGATGCCATTTTGTGAGCACCAAGTAGAAAAATTGTAAGTTTATTTAACTAGCTTAGGAACTGTAGGAACTTTCAGAGTTTGAGTTTAGAGAGGTTTTCCGAAAGCACTTGAATCCTATCGAATGTTCCCATAATGCCATGTACTAAAAGAATTGTACTAACAAAGTGTGAATTGTCTAATGTGAATTATCTTCGATTCTGATTTTTTTTTTATTATTATTTTTTTTAAATTCTAGTGGGTGAACTTTTTTTAGAAGAATGATTGCTCCGTCATAATTATAAAGTATGTCTATGGATACGTTTAAAGGAATCTTCTCAGGAGCATGGATATATGTAAACGTATACTGGAGCACAAGTAGGAATACCAAAACACTATCTACGCTACATGTACACACTTTATGAAATACTCCAAACAGACTGTGTGTGATTTACATAATATATGCCTCTTTATGCTAATTTCAGGATGTCGGGGAGGTCGCTAATGAATTATTCAGTAAGAGCTGTTTTGCTGAGTGGCCTCATCTGAAGGAAGTTAAGGTCGTTGCCGTGGCAGATGACACAAGCAGGTTAAATGAAAAACAAAAATTACTCAACATATGTGACCATTCTGAGATATTGTTATATTCATTTAGTACAAATCTTCAGCTTTCATTTGGTACCCAAACCACATTTATATCATACATACTTCAAATTTTATGAGGATTTTATTTTGATGTATTTGGGAGATAAATTACCACTTTTAGGACACAGTTTGTCTCAATACATGCATGATTTTTGTACTTTCTCATCAATAAAGTTGATTTTGTTTAACCTAACTGAGGGTTAAAGTATACATATTAAAGAATACAAAAATAACGAAAAACAAAAATCGATGTCCGCCAGATTTTTCACCCCATTTCAACTTTAATAAGCTGTATCTCGAAATAGCCTGTGCGACTTATGTTTCGTAGGAACGGGTCACATATGTTTCAGAGAATGTCACAAAAAAGTGCCCAGTTTAGTTTGACATTGTTACGGACACGGCCTTATTTTTGTGTATTTGTGACCTTTGACCCAGGTACGAGCTGGTTGAGAGCAAGCAGAAGAGCCCTCAAGAGGCAGAGGAGGCCGTCATCAAGAAACGCGACATGTCTGATTTTGACGCTGCTGCCTGGGTCAGAGACGTTAAGGCGATACAGGAAAGGTACAAATCTTGAACATTTCCCTCTTGTTTATGCTGTAATTCCTTGTTTATGCTGTAATTCTTGTACTTTAAAAAGAAAATCACTTATATAATCCTCACATCTGCATGAATGTATAATAAAACAGCAAATAATTTTTTTAAAGGAACAATTATATAAAAAAATTGATTAAAAAAAAAAAGGAAGGAAAAATAAATAAAAATAATAATTTCATTAAACTGATCAGAAATTATATTCAAAAAAATGGAAACAAATCAGGCAGGGACTGAAAACCCAATATTGATTTAGGCGGGATTCGAACCTGGGTCACAGCGGTGAAAGGCGGGGAAAGAACCGCTACGCCATCCTGACTCCCAAAAGGAAACAATTAACCTTTCTGAACTTGCTGACATTGATCAGCAGAAAAATTTGTTGTTGTAACAAAAAATTGAGAATTGTAGGGACTTGCCTGATAAGTCGTTTTATTTATTTGTCTTATACTATTTTCTCGTGTTAGGTATCACAAGAGAAAAGGAGTGAAGATTGGTCCTTCCTACGTCTTGGTCTATGCTTGTCCATTAATGGGAAGACGGTAAGAATTCACGCTCCTTACACCTAAATGTCTCGGAAGAAGATCCTGTCAAGATCAAAATATTAGGCCCTCTTAACCAGTTCGCGCCGGATGACGTATATAAACGCAAAGTTTTCCCCAAATTCAAAACGGATGACGCATAAACACACAAAGTTCAAGTTCGGAAATGTCTGTCAGCAGCGCGCAAGGCCGGAAATGCGTGGGTGTGCTTCCCGGCACTATCGGCCTGAACCCGCTTCGGATCTTGCCCCTCGGCTCGGTGATGTTAAATTAATCCCGGCGTGAACTGGTTAACTTATTTGATTTGTATATTTCAGGTCATTCCAGCAATTAAGCAGTTTGCAGCAGTTTTAATCTTAGATAATAATATTAACTTTCGTCCGATTGTCTTTTTTCTGTTTGCTTGGATGCACTTCTTGGTAGGTACGTGAGTGGTCATAGTGGAGTTGTGACGTTAGAGAAACAATGGGCGATTACTCCAGTCACCTACACCCACCAGATGATGGTTAAGGTAAATAACCTTTAAAAAAAAGCTGTTGTCAAATTATTACTGGCAAATTATTACTAGCATATTAAGTAATGGAAACTGATAAATCGCCTGATTTGAAGGAGAAATATCGACCTCTCGCTCTCGAAAATATAAACTGCATTTAAACTGGTGCAATTCCGTGTACTTTTATGGAACTTTTTGAAATAATTTTGTGGCGATCATTTGGTGAAAACTTAAATAGGTGAAAAGCTAAATAGAAGACTAAGATGGCTTTTAGGGTTTACAGGTTATTTTTTATTAACTTAGTAAAAAATCCATTAACATTTACGAAAAAAATCTGAAAGTGACCACTTACAAGGACAGCAGTCAAGCCAGCTCGGCTAAAACTAGAAACCCATTGGCGGTAGGTGGGTAAATCTTCCCGTCGTACATTCTGGTTTTCTGTAAGTACATGATGTAAAAACAAACGTGAACGAACATTTGTTTTTACCCATCTCTAAGTGATTTGTCATCAACTTTTCTTGATGAATTCCAAGATAAAATTCCAACAATGAATGTTTCTGAGGGTGGTTACAGTTTGAAACCATCTTTGCCAAATATCATACAAAAAGAAAGGGCATTCCAGTGCAAAATGGCTGTTTGCGGGCCGCACAGGGTCTCTCGAAGCCCTTCTAGGCTCCATTGGCAATTTGTGACTTCAGCTCGTAAAGGACAGCAATTGACGATATTGTCATATCTTAATGCTGACAGGATATAGCCGTACACGACTCCACCTTCAAACAATTCAAGACGCTCGACGAGGTCTTCCCTAAGCACTCTCACTGCTTCATGCTGGGTGCTCCTAACTACGGCTGCCAGGGGAGCGTCGTGGACGTAGAAGAGGGCAGGGTTCGTGTCTTGCTGTCGTGTCCCGTGGAGCCCAACCTGAACCAACTCAGGAACTCGGGAAGTGTAAGTCACCGTTTACCCTTGTACAGGCTACCAACAAATTTCACTGTAAGAAAATAATTTACGCTCGGTTCAGACAGGCGTTCCACAGTCGCGCCGAACCAAATTGAAATCAAGTCGCTCCTGAGTTGTCTAACAACTCCAGCAGTTGATTGTTTGCCGTCTGGCGCGCCTTGTCGCCCTTATTCGTTTCAGACGTCGGACTCAATTCACTCATTTGGTTCGGCGCGACTGTGGAACGCCTGTCTGAACCAAGCGTTACTAACCTAGAAGTTTTTAGTTGCCTCGGTGAAAAATAACCTGAGAAAAAGGCCCACAAAGGTTCAAATTTTGTATTCTTGAAAATGAAAAATGCCAAACGTTTTTCGTTAAAAAACACTTTTATTTCACATATTTTATACTATAACTTTAATCAACATATTGAAGATTATGAATGAATCTGAAGATTGAAAAAAAAAATATCCTATTTCGGTTTTTGCATTTTTCTCTACTTTGGCCCGAGTCCAGTTCCGTCTCATTTTGCGAGAACGCCTCTCATTTTTGTTTGTTTCTTGTTTCTTGTCTATCGTTGGTCATTAGTACCACGAGGTTCAGTACCTCCCTGCTTACATCTTAGCCCAACATCTTGCCCTGACGTCTCTCATCATCTCTCGGTTAACTGGAAGCATCTTTGTCGGCCGAGGATCCAAACATAGGTGAGACTCGGCGCATTGCAAGACCCATACCCCATGATGCTTGCGCTAGTCACAGCCTTGACTGCACAGCTTACTGTCCGACAAAACTATAGGTGCACTTATGTCTGACACATGCATTGTGCTTCGGGAAGAGGCACTTGTTACTGCCCATGTTTGATCCGCCATCTCGAAGTCGGGGGTTGAGTCCATCACAAGTTCTTTCACAAGTCCGGTCACAAGTTGAATTACAAGAAACAGGATAAACAATGACAAAGGAATGCCTTCGTAACAGTTAATTTGAATAGAAAGTCGCTTGACTTGAGACTGAAGGACTTGTGATGGACTCTTAATGCAGCACAGATTGGTGGCAGTATTTAAAAAAAATGAACGATGGTTCAGCCGAACCAACCTTACACCCCAACCCTCCTTACACCCCAACCCTCCTTACACCCCAACCCTCCTTACACCCCAACCCTCCTTACACCCCAACCCTCCTTACACCCCAACCCTCCTTACACCCCAACCCTCCTTACACCCTAACCCTCCAGGGTATTTTGGCTAGAAACCCTGCCAGACGCAGCAACACGCAACAGTTGTCAAAGTGACACCCCTGCCCAGTGCAGCAAGACCCACCAGGTCAGAAAAATCTCAAGGCTAAACTGCCTCAGAGTCTGTGGTCACCCAACGCAGCAGGATCCATCTCTGGCGTTGTTCATTGGGGACTAGCTCACAATAAACTTGGACTTTTTTTTCATTTATGTACTCGTGTTGTTGACCGCTCAATGCATCAAAGTGTAGCAGGTAATTCCACCTGATGCACTATGCTGTGCCTGAGGTTAATATTATGCTCCCTCTTTCTGACTATTGTTTGCTTTTTAGTTCCTCCGTGGCTCCGTCTAATAATTTCAACATCGGCCTGAACCTGAAGTTCAACAAGTCCAACCAGGAGATCCAGGGTTACTCCAAGAAAGATGAGACCGGCACTTGGCTGTACTCGACTAAGGTCCAAGACATCATCAAAGACTACATTGACAAGTAAGGGTACCACTGCAAATGTGACTGACGCAATGAGACCATAGGATAATCGACAACAAAAGGCTCTTCATTTTCTGAACTCCGCGATCCCACCGCGTGAATTTTGGCATATTGAAGGTTTTTATGCCATAGATTCCCAAAACGGTTATTGCTAAAATGTACAACGGCACTTTCTTGTGATTTATATAATAACAGTTTGTATGGTGACAATTTGTTGGACTTTAACCAGTTCGCGCCGGAGGACGTACCGGATGACGCATAAACACGTCACGAGCAAGGCCGGAAATGTCTGTCAGCAGCGAGCAATGCCGGAAATGAATGTCAGCAGCGAGCAAGGCCAGAAATGTCAGTCAGCAGCGAGCAAGGCCAGAAATGTCAGTCAGCAGCGAGCAAGGCCGGAAATGCGTGGGTGTGCTTCCCGGTACCATCGGCCTGAACCCGCCTCGGATCAAGTTTCAATAAAAATAATCCCGCGCCTCGGCTCAGTGATGTTAAAATAATCCCGGCGCGAACTGGTTAAGAGCACGCAATGTGATTGGCCAATTTTGCCAAAGGGGTGTGGCCTACTGTATCGATCTGTTTCCCAATTTGCTGCCAGGTTTCCCGAAGTCTTCAGGTACATCGGCCGTAATCCACGTGCCGACAATTTCTTCGAAGACGACTTGCTTGGAGGCAGAGCCGGTCGTATGAAGGAGCTGCAAGATTTCATTAAGGCTCTACCCTGTGCCAAGGGCTCCAAGGTAGATGTGGGCCTGAAGAACTTAGACGAACCCATCATCAAGCTGATAGAAGCGGAGGTCCAGAAAGTAAGACGAATTCGAATCTTTGGAATTGATAATTTCAAAAGATGCAATTTGCGTCGGGGTGATGTAAATTTAATATTTGGTTTTTGTTATAATCACTGTAAGTTTGTATTTTTTTGACCAGCAGTCCTTTCTTAATTCTGTTTATTTATTTTGTCTTGGATCAGGTTGCTGGACTTAAAGTCAGAAAGCAGAAGCTGTGTGTTCGGCCGCACCTTCTCTACAAGGTAACGCATAGATTCTTAACCAGTTTGTGCCAGGATTATTTTAACATCACCGAGCCGAGGCGCAGGATCATTTTTAATGAAACTCGATCCGAGGCGGGTTCAGGCCGATGGTACCGGGAAGCACACCCACGCATTTCCGGCCTTGCTTGCTGTCGACAGACATTTCCGGCCTTGCTCGTGACCTGTTTATGCGTCATCCGTTTTGAATCTGGGGAAAACTTTGTGTGTATATACACGTCCTTTGCGTGTATATTTTTCTTTACATGGACTTGTGACGGACTTGACTACATCCCTGGTTGTAATGGAAGAACACCTAGACACTAGACGAAGACAAGAGATTCAGATGCGGCTTTAGTCTAGCTTCCCAGGTTGAATTCCTTTTGTTGCAGAAGATTTGTTTAGATTCTAAACTGACTTACCTACAACATAGATAATCAGGTGCTGTTTTTGTTTTATTTTCTACAGCCTCTTCATTATCTTGGGAACCTGATTCCGGACCCCCAGGTGGAGCACGAGTTGTTTGACCGGGTCATCAACGTCAGGGAGGGGTACACCGTACCTCTGGGTCTACGTGGGGTGATTATAGGAATACAGCCAGGTGAGAATAGAACTTAATGATCGGGAAACTCAACCCGTCGAAAATCAAACTGCATGTTTTTTTGGGAATCTGTTAGGATGGGTACTGGACCCTAAAAGTTGAGAGGGTAACATTTTTTGTCAAAATTAGTTTGTCTTTTTTTGTCTTAAAGGTAGTATACACCATTGGTCATTGCTTGAATTATCATGAATGAGTATATTTGGGGGGTTGTATTTATAGTAAATATCGTTTAACTGAGCTGTCCGAAGTTTTAGAATCATGGATGCCGAGAAAAGCACGAAAAACAGCGGTTTTTTTCAACCGGCATCGAGCAGTTATTCTTATGTTATCTTTGTTTTTTCGCGCTCGCCGTCCGGCGATCGCGAATTTTTCATTATAAAATTCAATTTTTCGGAAGAATTACAGGATATCTAGCGCAATCATTTTACTGGATGCCCAGAATCAACATTTACTTTCAGATGAGTAAGATATTTCTTAATAATTCGGTAGTAAATATTTTCGATATCTGCAAATGGTGTATACTACCTTTAAATGACATCTTTAATTTCTAAAGTTTCACATTTAATTAACAAAAAAGGTTGATTTTAATAAATAATTTTTCTTTTAAGAGTGCATGGTTCCAACGTATTGCCTTAGTTTGGTTGTTTTGAAGCCTGTTTTCTCATTTACTAAAACTTGAATTTCATGGAAGCTATTAATATGCAAAAATGTAATATCACCGGAACGGGAGGGGCTATGGATCTCTAATGTGTACCAAATGAAAGCTTATATTCTGGTCTTTCCAACCATGTATATAACTCTATTTTCTTTCTTTTTTGAAATATAATATACCTTTTTTCAGACGTGGTCAAAAATATTTTTGGATATATTTTGGACTGTGTTATGATCAATTTTCTCTTTTGGTTTACCACCTCGTAGGTGATACTGTGCTCGACTTCATCTTCGAAGTGGTGTTTGACGAGGAGTTCCTAGGGGGCCTGGTGACCCGCTGTACCGGTACTCGTGGCTATCGGTTACCGACCACGGCCATCGTGAACATATCGTATGGTATGCGCAAAGAACAAGGTCAACAACACAGCAATAAGCCCATGGCAGTTGTCAAACCGCAGGTAAGGCATACTATAGGGGTTTAAAGGTAGGATACACCATTGATAATTGCTTGAATTATCAAGAACAGTTAGATTTGGGGGTGTTGTATTTTATAGTAAATATCATTAATCGGCCTGTTCGAAGTTTTACAATCATGGATGCTGAGAAAAGCAAGAAAAAACGGCGATCGTTTTTTGGATGGCTTGGAAGGAAGATAAAAGAAGGAAATGTCCGGGTGATTTGAGCGTCTTCTGTTTGTACTGATTGACAGGTCTTTCCGCAGTTTAATTCCCAGACGCAAGGTCGCGGCTGGTACTCGGACATGGTTGGTAGACTGGGCTCTTCACAGCAGCAACAACGTCAGCCGCAGCCGCAGCAGCAGCTACGTCAGCCGCAAGCACAGGCACCGTCCCAGTCAACTGCAGCAGTGGACTACAAGTAAGGAAAGTCATTTTGTCTTCGAGAAGACGGAAAGAATGTTGCAACCTGACTCCACTTTTGTTCTTTATATATCATCCCAATGAAGACCAAACAGTGCAAAAGATGTTGAAAAGACATGAATCTGGGACTGAGAAACATTTCCAATTTGTTAAATATTGACTCCGCATAGAGTTTGTACACAACTGCTGATGAAGTGGCGTCAGGATACTACATTCATTTAAAGAAAACAATCATTAATGTCTTGAAATTCTAGGCCAAAATTGCCTTAAAAATTCTGCCCCAAAATGTTTGATCCTAGGCCCTCAGGTAACCCTAACCCTAGTTTCCCTCTAAAGCTCTTTTTTTAATTACTGTAGACTTTAACCGACATGAACTGGTTAAAAGACGATTTCTGTTCTTTTATAATTTGATAGGGCGGCATTATCACAAAAAAACACCAGCAAGCAACAGAAGGAGCCAAGTTCTGTTGGCCAACCTGCCCCAGCCATGAAGATCTTAACGAGGACGGGGCCAAAGCTGATTGCACGCTCCCCGGTCAAGGAGCCAAGGACGGGGAGAGGCGTGTCGCCCAAACACGCAACCGCCAGACAACAGAGCAAGGAAGAAATTGAGAGCACCAAGAACGTGTCCATGACGGAGAAGGGGCGCAGGAAAGATTCGGGCTCCAAACCCGAGGTGGTGGTGATATCGAGAGCCGTGTCGGACAAACCTCTTAGAGAGTCGCGAACCCCGGATGAGACTGAAGCGACCAAGACGCAGCTCATCAAGACAACGGAGCCAAACCCTGTCAACGAGGTGGACGAGTTTGCGATCATGTGGCGCAATCTCCAGAAGACCTCCTACAGCGGTACCTCATCGCCTGTCACTGGCGATGAACTGGCTTCCCCTCCGGTCTCGGGCGACCAGACACCCCTGTCAGAGGAGGAAGTGGCGCAGCCCTCCATCCAGATGCAGCTGGCGCTGTCTGCACTGCCCAAGGTAGATGCCCCTGTGTCAAAGGTCAGGGGGGACAAGACCACTGTCGAGGAAAGGGAAGAAGAGAAGGAATGCGAGGGGGAAGAATTTGAAGTGGACGAAGAGGCACGGATGACACCACGGACATATGTAAAGGTATTGAAATGTTCAATTTCTTTTAAAAAAAATTACCCTTGAAGTATTTTTTCTCTTGCGATAAAAAAAAATGCAATTTTGCTTCCAATTTCATTTGAAAAATAGGATAATTAAAAAATAAGATAGGTAGGTTGGAAATTTCTTTTTAGCTATTTTTTGTTGTTGTGTTGGTCAAATGTATGTGTCTGCATGTAGTCAAGGGTAAAAAGTAGTAATTGATTTTGTGTCCTTTTTTCTTCCCCCTTCCCCTAAAAAAGAAATCCCTTTTCATTAGGGCTGTCAAAATAGTGTAGGTAGGGGAAACCAGAAGCAGAACCATTATTTTATTTGGCCCCACCAAAGTTGTATTCTAGTCCCTGCAAGTCCATCACAAGTCCTTCAGTCTCAATCAAGTTAAGTCACTAACTGTCTTTTTGAGGATCAACAATTGACCCTTTTATAATTAAGTTTTATTTTTCATCTTTTTGTTTCAAATTTTGTTCAGTCGGGAACGGAGGAATTATGTCGAATGCTTAACATCACCTCCATGTCAGATGACAATGATCCACCCAAAGATGTAGCCGTGCCTCATTCTGTTGTCATAGAGCCATCATCGGAGAAGAAGCTATATGGCATACGACTCACCGTTGACCAGTTATTTGCAGGTAGAGAAAGTAAAAATACCTAGTTTTGCTGTCGTATCCATTTCACGTGACAGTGGGGCACTGTGGTCCAATGGTTATCCTGACGGGAACATGGTGTTTGTGTTCTTGGGCAAGACACTTTACCGCAATTGCCTGTCACCACCCAAAAGTAATGGGTACCTGTGAAGGTAGATACCAAATTGCGCTGATCTCGAGCTGCTGCAGAAATGGTTGTTTCTGATGAACAGAGATAATAATTGTAAGCAAAATTCAATCGATCTCTGTGCTCCGTGGTCAGATATGGGGTCGTATGGTGGCAGTCTGTCTACATGCCATCGACTCGACCACGTTGTAGCCGCATTCTTCGCGATTCAGCTTCTCAGCTGCCAGTAAGGATGACTTGGGATGGATAATCTTTCGATTAGAAAAATGATACCAAGATATCTTGATTTGGGCCAGTAGTTTTAGCTCTCCAGACCTTATTTTATGAAGAACAGTCGGAGGTCCTCTCGTACTGAGAAATAACTAAACCGCGCCCGCGAATTTATCACGACTGTGTTTACACAAAGTGGGGTCTGGAGCTGAATCTACTGGACTGAATCGGGTCGTCATAGTATCACTTTCCTTCTAGAAAGATTCTCCATTGTATTGCCATTTTTGAGAAATCTTTGACGGCGTTCCTGGTTTTTATGTTAATTTCATTGTCCATATCTGTGATTGTAATATTTGGTTTATTACAAGGTGTCACTGGCAAAACCACCTCACCCAGTATATCACCTGTACTGGTTACCCCCACAAACCCTGCCAGTGCCCCCATGGTGCCACACGGAGTCAGACAACCCATAGCACACCAGCCCCACCCCCTGGATCAGCACCGTGGTGTCCTGCCTGGTCCCCACCCTGGGGTCGTGAAAGGTAAAGCAACAGCTTATGTTTACGTTTAAAAGTTGCTTTACTTTGCAAAATATCGTTTAAACTGTACCTGATAAAAGTCTGTCTGGATACTACATTCTTTCCAACATCACCTCAAAATACCTTGTGCATTCTCTTCCAGACTTTGCTTACAGCTAACCTCTATTTTTGTTCTATTTCTATTAGCTCCTGTGCCCCTGCACCCAAACACCACATCAGACCAGCCAAGGTATCGTGATGGGCCACAGCCTCAAGGACTCGTGCTTGGCCCCAGTGAATCTACACCTATCCCCAGGTCAGGGCCTATACCTGTACCCCAACCTTCGGGGCACGTGGGCATCACTGGATCACCTACCGGCGTGATGCTGCCGCTGGGCCAGCTGCGTCCGATCAGTCCCAGCTTGGCACCTCAAGGCGCTGAGTCACAGGGGAGGTTCCTAACTGGGACGTACCCAGTATCCGTCGCCCCGCCTGGTCAGTGTCTGCCACTCGGGGTTCTTCAGGGTTCTTCCCTATTTCCTTTGAGTCCTGGACAGCAAGTCATGCAGCAACCTTCGAACTTTATCTTCCAGCCGGGACAAAACCCAATGCAGCAGCAGCTACAAGCCACAGCACCACAGCAGCAGCCAGGAGTCTATCAGCAAGGGCAACAACCAACCCACAGTTCTGTCAACCAATTCCAGGCTGGCACGGTGAAACCGGCGCTCCTGCAACCGGCGCTCCTGCAACCAAATCAACCCCAGCAGAAACCAGCGAGTGCTGCTGCTAACGTGAATACATCCAACGCCAATCAGTTTCCAGCCCCAGCGGTGCAGCAACAGGGCGTAGGCTTTGCTCAGGCAAACCGCCCTCTTTTCAATGTTCAACAGCAACAACAGCAGCATGTGGGCATCCTGTTTGAGTCACCAGGAAGGGCTCATGCTGTGAGCTCTCCCTCGCAGCCTCCAAACCTGAGACCGAGACCAGCTTTCCCAGGACCCCAGCAGGGTCCTCCTGGACCCCAGCAGGGTCCTCCTGGATCCCAGCAGGGTCCTCTTGGACCCCAGCAGGGTCCTCCTGGACCCCAGCAGGGTCCTCTTGGACCCCAGCAGGGTTCTCTTGGACCCCAGCAGGGTTCTCTTGGACCCCAGCAGGGTTCTCTTGGACCACAGCAGGGTCCTCTTGGATCCCAGCAGGGTCATCCTGGACCCCAGCAGGGTCATCTTGGACCCCAGCAGGGTCCTCTTGGACCCCAGCAGGGTCATCTTGGACCCCAGCAGGGTCATCTTGGACCCCAGCAGGGTCCTCTTGGACCCCAGCAGGGTCTTCCTGGACCCCAGGGATTCTCCGTCAGGGCCCAGAACCCATCCCAGGCTCTGACAATTTGGAGTCAACAGATGGGTCTACGGCCGCCAAGCTTTCAAGTCCAGAAGCACAATGCCACGGTGAGACAAAACTGCGATTATTAGCCTAGTATCTTCCCGGATCCTTCAAAATCCACAAATCCACAAAAGCCGCTAAATGCCAAAATGCCGCTAAACAACAACAAGCTACTAAACATAAACAAAAGAACATGGTGCTTTGTTTTCTTGGGCAAGACAATTTACTGCAATTGCCTTTCTGGTTTTAAGCCTGACAGGGAACATGGTGCTTTGTTTTCTTGGGCAAGACACTTTACTGCAATTGCCTCCCTGATTTTAACCCTGACGGGGAACATGGTGCTTTGTCTTCTTGGGCAAAACACTTTACTGCAATTGCCTCTCTGGTTTTAAGCCTGACGGGGAACATGGTGCTTTGTGTTCTTGAGCAAGGCACTTTACTGCAATTGCCTCTCTGGTTTTAAGCCTGACAGGGAACATGATGCTTTGTGTTCTTGGGCAAGGCACTTTACTGCAATTGCCTCTCTGGTTTTAACCCTGACAGGAAACATGGTGCTTTGTGTTCTTGGGCAAGGCACTTTACTGCAATTGCCTCTCTGGTTTTAACCCTGACGGGGAACATGGTGCTTTGTGTTCTTGGGCAAAACACTTTACTGCAATTGCCTCTCTGGTTTTAAGCCTGACAGGGAACATGGTGCTTTGTGTTCTTGGGCAAGGCACTTTACTGCAATTGCCTCTCTGGTTTTAACCCTGACGGGGAACATGGTGCTTTGTGTTCTTGAGCAAGGCACTTTACTGCAATTGCCTCCCTGATTTTAACCCTGACGGGGAACATGGTGCTTTGTGTTCTTGGGCAAGGCACTTTACTGCAATTGCCTGTCTGGTTTTAAGCCTGACAGGGAACATGATGCTTTGTGTTCTTGGGCAAAACACTTTACTGCAATTGCCTCTCTGGTTTTAACCCTGACGGGGAACATGGTGCTTTGTGTTCTTGGGCAAGGCACTTTACTGCAATTGCCTCTCTGGTTTTAACCCTGACAGGAAACATGGTGCTTTGTGTTCTTGGGCAAAACACTTTACTGCAATTGCCTCTCTGGTTTTAAGCCTGACAGGGAACATGGTGCTTTGTGTTCTTGAGCAAGGCACTTTACTGCAATTGCCTCTCTGGTTTTAAGCCTGACAGGGAACATGGTGCTTTGTGTTCTTGAGCAAAACACTTTACTGCAATTGCCTCTCACCACCCAGAAGTAATGGGTACCTGTGAAGGTAGATACCAAAATGCGCTGATCTCGATCTGCTGCAGAATATAATTTATTCCTAATAAGCCACATTTGGTTAATGACGTATTTTTATTGTGGTAAACCTCTAGGGTCGGTTTCGAGGCACGGTTCTGGTAGCCAATGGAAGACAGTTCTATGGGCCGGACTGTCTGTCGGACACGATGGCAGTGGACGCTGTATCTCATGTTGCCATGACATCCTTGGTAAGTAAGCCTGCCTGTTGGGCCTTACACAGACTCTGACACCCATTAACCAGTTCGCGCCAGGAATATTTTAACATCACCGAGCCGCTGCGCATGATTATTTTTAACAAAACTAAATCTTAGGCGGGTTAAGGCAGATGGTACCGGGAAGCACACCCACGCATTTCCGGCCTTGCTCGCTGCTGACAGACATTTCTGGCCTTGCTTGTGGCGTGTTTATGCGTCATCTGTTTTGAATCTGGGGAAAACTTTGCGTTTATATACGTCATCCGGCGTGAACTGGTTACCAGACCAAGTCGAGAAAGTAGTAGTGCCATGCTGACAATCTATTTTTTTTTTTTATAGTCAAATCGTCAATATGATTTAATTCTTTTCGGAGCTGTTTCCACATCCTGGTTTTTTTTTCCCTTCAGAGTTTAAACACCTCAGCAGATCATTTTGACCCAATTCAATTCATGCTCCCACAAATATACTCTGTCCATTTGCAGTAGGGACAACTTTAGCTCCGCCCATAATTGTGCATAATTATAAGAAGTCGTTACACATCTTTTATCAGGGTAGCTCGTTCATAATGTGGTCTTTCACGGGGCCCTGAACATAAAATTATAAATAAATAAAACAAAAACCGAACAATTTAAAGGAATAAAAGTGTGTAAAATTATCAAAACAAATAAGAAATAGATAGGAAATAAGATCATACAAAATTATACAATATTTTTGTAATTTTTTTTTTTTTTTTGGTGGGGGGCGAATATCGCATCATTGTGATTTTATCGTTGTATCTTTCAGCACCAGTAGAAAGTGGCAAACATTTAAGAAAAATGTGTTTATTTGTTTTTTCTTTCAGACATCCCAGCCAGGAAGAGGCCCTACCATGCAGCAGATGAGACCGACCACCCGACCTACGTTAGGTAAGGCTTAGGGCAGTAAGGCTTAGTGCGTTGGGCAGTTGTTCAATTTTTCAGAACAATTACAGGATATCTGGAGCAATCATTTTGCTGGATGCCTAGAATCATTATTTACTTTCTAAAATGTAAGATATTTCTTAATAATTCGTTAGTAATTTTTTTCTCGATATCTGCAAATGGTTTATCCTACCCTTAAAGTGCATTCAATTGTTGTTGTCTTGCAGGACCAATGGGGCTAGGCCATGGGCCTATGATTCACACCAGCGGACCAAACCCCTTTGTGCCGTTGCAGGTGAGTTATATCGTCACTTTGGCTAATTCGAGCGATTCACAATACCTAGAAGCTGCCGTTGGAGGCGCAAATCCTGCTATACCCGCAGTGCATCATGGGAAAAAGTCGGCATCAGTTTGAAAAACGGTATTCATTTTGCATGAACTCATCAGTTTTTACGTCTTTTTTGGACGCGCACGATTAAAGTTCCATTTTTTTTCTGCAAATAACAATGTTTTAATCAACGACGCTTCCGGATACATTTATGTTTGTGTTGTACCCCGCCGTGAACAATGGAGAATAGATATTTCACTACAGTATGATGTACGGAAGAAGTCGACCGTAAAGTTTAAAAGTGGCTGTTTTGAGTCAAACGCTTGGTGGCGCACTGCATTGTGAATCGCCCGAATTGAAACTCAATATAGCAAGTTTGATCTAGGACTATAGTTACCCATAGTTTGACTAACTCTGTCGAACACACACTGGTCAACAATGGTTGGACTAGGCTCGTTGATTTTACGATCAACCTACTGCGGTTGGCCCCCCCCCCAAAAAAAAAAACCCCAAAAAACCCAAAACACCCAAATGGCCGACAACGAAACTTTGCCGTGCACAATGTCATATTTTTAAAAAATCTCATTTTTGGGCGCCACTAATTTATGTAATTTAAATTTTTTAAGATAATCGTTATACCTTTCTAGGTTTTTGGGGGCAAACATTGAACCTAATTTTGATGTGTGGCACAAATTTTGATGGGTGACACAACTTGGCGACAGGTTTGCACTAATGACGTAATGCCACTCTTGGTATTTGGCAGAAAAGCATTGTCAATAGTTGAATTATAAATTTCAGAAATATTCAAAATTTTCCCTTTTGTTTGTTTGTTTAGGTTACTAAGCAACTGAACTCACCACAGAGGTCAGCCTTGACCGAGACGGACGCAGCCTCACCGGGAAGGACACCCCCTACACAACAAATGGAATATCCGACCTACGCTTCACCCTCGCAGAATGCTAGCCCCTTTGCCAGAGTGGACTTTGCCCCGGCGATGGACCAATCACAAAGTGTGGGCCAGTCCAACTTGAGTTCCCATCGGGAGCTTGACTTTGGGAAACCAGCTGTTGAAACGGACTCCCCCCTTACTGAAGTGGCAGAGCCCCGAAAGCCAAGCTTTGATGAAACATCAGGAACCGTCCATTTGGAGAGGAGGGATTCTACTGGCGCAGTCGCCAAACGTCGACGATCATCATCCAAGGCCAAACTGGCAATCAACTTTGGTGGGAAAACTGGACAGGACTAATATATAGTTGAAGCCAGGTTGTTTTTTAAAGTTACCACCCCCCCCCCCCCCCCCCCACAAAAAAAGGAAAAAACGGTATTTTCAAATTTTTTTTTTTTTTAAATTCTCTAATTTACCCTAACCCTCCTAAATATCAATATGATTTTGCACACACCCTAGGGAGTTAGGGTTAGAATAACAACAAAATATATTCCTACATTGAAGTTTTATCATTATTCTATTATCCAACATTTTTGTCCAATTGTATATTTGTTACCTATTTTTTTAATTTTATTGAAAGTATTACATTAAGGACAATTTTTTCCAAGTTGTAATCTGAGCCTCGGGGGCCATAACACCGATATTAAAACCCATTTGTTGCACTGTTTTTATTACTTAAATTGTTGCTTTGAAGTGTACAGTATTTTAATTTAACACAAAACTAGGTTTCTTATAAAATGGCGCAAATGACTTTTTTTTTTTTAATTGACAAAGCCTGGATATCTACACGATTCATAAAGTCCAATTTATAAATTTTGTTAAGACCTTTTTGATGCTAAAAACCTTTGTAACCCGAGCTTGTATTTTTAATGTCCTCTTCTGCGGCGGGCCCCGTAACTCGATGCACTTTTATTTTTGTCCTGCTAAAACAAATGTTTTACCTCCTTGTAAATTTCAGCCAAAGACGAAACTAGCCCATGGTTAAAACAAAAAGGAAAAATAGGCCTCACCCCCAAAAACATATCTGAAATCTGGGCCATAATGTAAAGTAAACATAGTGCCTAATTTATGTCTTGTTAATTAATCCAACATGTACTGACTTGTATTAATAAATGGTTAAATAAAAAAATTAAAAAATAGTCTATTTTTTGAAGATAGTCTAGTTCTTTGGAGATAGCCTATTTTTTTGAGATGGTCTATACTTTGGAGATGGTCTTATTTGTTTACAAACAGATGATGTTTTTGTTGTTGGGAGATAGTATATTTCCTTGTTTACAAACAGATAGTCATTTTTTTGGAGATCGTATATTTCCTTGGTGATAGTCTTTTTTGTTTACAAACAGATAGTCTATTTTACGGAGAGTTTATTTTTCAGAAACTATTTGCATATGATGAATATTCATGATATGGTAATTTTCTAAGGCAACCTAAGGTTTATATATAACATTTGAGAAGTTTTTTTCAAGAGCCAGTTAGCTCAATCAGATAAGCTCAGGACTGCAGTGCGGAGGATCCTGGGTTCAAACCCAGGCGGTTTCATCTTTATAACTTTAACAAGGATATTCAAATATTCAAATTAAAAGGATATTCAAATGAGTGTAGTGCAGAGGGTTGTGGGTCAAAGCGCAGACAGGGGGTACTCAGGAGAATCCGAGGAGGGGGTCCTGGGTCCGGCGGCAGGAGGAGGAGGAGCCCCCCTGGGGGGGGGGGGGGGGGGGGGGGGAGGTCCGAAATATAGGCTATCTCATAAATCTGTTTTTTTGGAAAAAATTTGGGCATATGTTTCCCTCCCATGGGTGGGATTCCCAGTAAATTTGTACTTACACTCTGAAAATAACTTTAAAAACATAAAAATACATACCATGTTTTAGGAATTTTTTTATACATTTTGTTACAAAACCGCAATAAAAATAATGTGCAGTACAAATTTTCTGTTAAGCACTTGTTACAGGTTTTACAATAATAATAGAGCAAATTCAACGAACTCTGAAATGTGTACCAGGCAATCAATTGACAAATTAAGTTGTGTGTCCCACAGAAGTTTTACAATTTTATCTAATTTATAATTATTTTTGGGCAGATTGATATTAATTTTTTTAGCAATACAATTGTGCAGAGTTATTGGCGTCAAATCAGAATTTGATCACGTGTAGTTCTCGAAAGTAAGTTGATCATACTTTTGATTTATGTACAATAAATAAATAAGACATATTTACATCATTTAATTTTATGAAAAGGCACTTAAATTAAAAAAAAAAAGTTTTTAATTCATAGGCGTATCCAGGAACAATTGTTTATTTTTTTTTTTTTTTTCTTTGGTGAGTGGCTGTCATTTCGACGTCAGTTTCAACAAATGTTTATTTATTAAAAACAAAATTAGGGGGTGAACCTTGACACATACATCAGTATTACATCGGTATATTTGCCTCTTGTCAAAATTAAACTAACGCGTAAATTTTGTTATTTCCAATAATGTTAGATACATTTTTGAAAAAAAAAAACTGTTTAGAATTCAATCTGCCCAAAACAGAAATTTCCCCTATTTTTCAGGATTCCAAAATAAAAAAACGCCATCAGATTTTTTTAATTATAAAATATTTTACTTAGTTGGCCATGGTGGTCTTCAAATAAACTATCAAATCTTTCTAAAATAAAAATTATATTCTTTGGATGGAACTGTTTAATGCGAGGCGTTTTGGCAAAATGAGACGGAACTGGGAATAGTGGAGAAAACTGCAAAATAATAAATAATGGTCGTTTTTTTGTAATTTTTTGATTTATTGATATTTGTAATCTTTGGCATGCCTTTTAACTATATTTTGTTAAGAAATAGTATGGAAGTAGTGAAATAATAGTGTTTTTAAGTAAAAGCATTTATCACAGGTACAAAACTCCAAACTTCAAAGGCTATTATCTCAATATTTAATTTAGCGACATGTTGATAAATGCGAACTTTAAACAGTCATAACTTGTTAATTGAATGTCCGATTGAAGCGCAATAAACATTATTGTAAGGAGAATTTTATCCTCTTTTTCTAATGCTTGAGAAACTTTATTTCAACCTCTGCCCAGTTCCGTCTCATTTTGCCAGAACCCCTCACAATTATCAATTTTAAAAAAGGTTGAAAGTTACTTTTATTGTCATGTTTTGCTCTCACCGTGACCATGGCGATATCGGTCCAACTCTATCGCAAGCTCCTCGATATACTGACCACTGATATCCTGGGAAATAAAAAGAAACAGAAAATGTGTTAATTACTAGCAGCATAAATTAAGTGCTTAATGTTTTAAACACCCCCCCCCCAAAGGTCGTCCTCTATCGCTAGTGTCACTATTCCCGTGGTCGATACCTATATTTTTTGTTTGTGTTCTTTAAAAATTCAAATTTTGAGCATGTTTAAATGCCGTCCTCAAATAAACCTTACATGACCTTTGACCTCAGTAATCCAATGAAGAATTTTTCAACATCTATAAAACCATGTAAAAAGCGCACATTTGTTTCCTCAAAAACAACCTGAAACTTTAACGTACATACTAACAATGACCCCTACATGACCTTTAACCTCAGAATTGTGTCTTCCCACCAAAGGGTCACTGCATTCAAATTTCATCAAGATCCATGAAGGCATATCAAAGTTTGTACTTTTTTTTTATAAAAAAAGGTTTAACATACTTGCGGTCATACGGTGCTACAGATTTTGGATCGGTTATCATGCCCCTAAAATTTTGCCTCAGGGGCGCAAAAAGCCAGTGCTTGAAAAAGACAATTACACCAGCTAACAGCAAACGTATCTTTACTTGCGTCGCTGTACAGCTCTTTTGCTCTCTCAATAAATAAAGCTCCTCAATAAAGACATTTTATTTACTTATTGGATTACGAACTCGCCGACTCCGAATAATTTTTAGAAGAACAAAAAAATGATTCTTTTAAAAAAATTGTAAATGAATTTTGTATTTACAAAAAAACATAAATAGACTATTTTTTTCTCATCGCAGTGTTTTGAGTAATTTTAATTTTTTTTGTTTACCAAAGCACAGAGTCAGTCAGACCGAATTGCTACATGCAGAAGCATGTAGCCAGCACGCGGTGAGATCGGGCGATTGTAAAAATATTATTTATCAGTTGATTCTATGTAAACCATAAAATATTGACGTGTTAAATGTGCACCCAGTATTTCTTTTTGTCCTGATCCTGAATAAAATAGTTAAAAATGTAAAAAAAACAAAAAGAACTTGAATTTATTTTAAATTGTTTCCGTAATTTGACATTGCCAAAAAACATCTTATGTTCGTAATCCAATAAACAAATAAACAAATAAAAGTAATAAAGTGCATTTGTGACACACTCCACAAAAAAAGGGTATCGTATTGTAAAAAAAGTTAGTTATAATGGTTGAAAATCCCACAACGTAAGCTTTCATTTGGTATATAATAGAGCTCCATGGCCCCTCTCATTCTGGAGATATGATGCATTTGTATATTGATTACTTCCTTAGAGTTTAAATTACACAACTGAGAAAACAGGCTTTGAAAAATAGCCGGCTCTGTTGTAGTACAACAGAACGATGCACACAAAATGGTCGTTTTGTCCACTTTATTCATCAAAATCAACATTTCCGTGAATGATTGAAACCTCAATTTGTAGGTTTTAAAGATGTCATTCACGACAACAAAATACAAATCACATTTGAATGAAATGTTTACCCTCTCAACGTTGAGTGGGCCATTACACGATAATGCACAGCGCGACTTAATACCCTTTTTTGTGGAGTCGGTCACAATTTTAGCTCGTGAATATGCATGAGATGTGATCATGTGACTCACCATGAATGTCTGCAGCTTTTGATCAGTGAACGTGGAGTGATCCTTCTCCGTTTGTAGTCTCTGGACCATGGACGTCATCTGTGACTTGGTCGTCTCTTGGTCAGCCTCGGCCTGCCTAGCGAGGTGACTCACAGCATGTCTACTGGCCTGCGAACACAGAAGACCACTCGTTAACAAAACGGGAAATTGTAAAAGCAAGGAGAATCCATAGTCTTTCAGTTAACCAGTTCGCCTCGGATGACGAATATAAACGCAAAGTTTTCCCCAGATATAAAACGGAGCAGCGAGCAAGGCCGGAAATGCGTGGGTGTGCTTCATGGTACTGGCGGCCTGAACCTGCTTCGGATCGAGTTTCGTTAAAAATAATCCCGCGCGTCGGCTCGGTAATGTTAATGTTAAAGATGGACTACAACGAAAACTCACACATTAAATTTATTATCGGACCTTGTTTATGTTGTGTTCAGGTAACACTTTATTGTTACGGTCATGTTTTTCTCTAAATAATTTTGTTGCAATTTGAACGAAAAAATTAGACCTCGATTTCCCGCCCTGTACTGGTTCCCGGCAAAGATCCACTGAAAACCACAATGAAATCCACGATATAGTACCAGCGGACTTGTAAACCAGCGAAAAGCGATGACGTACTACCCATGAGCAACCGAGAGTAAACAAAAGACGCCATGTTATTCCGTGTGTATTATGTATGCGTTTTCATGCAGAGGCATGAAGTTTTTACGAATCGTTTTTTTATAGTGTATCACTATCAGCTACAATAATGCCAACTTCATGTGTTGTTGGTGGATGCACGAGAAATTGTTCGAAGAATCCAGAGATTCATTTTGTGCAATTTCCGCGGGATCCTGCGTTATCAAAGGAATGGGTGAAGTTCGTAAATATTACACGAAAGGATTTCACCTTCTCCGAGTTCTCGGCAAGAAGTAGGCCTTTGATTTGTTCAGCACATTTTTCAGAGGACTGTGTTGAACCTTCAAGTGCTTTGAAAAAATCACTGGGATTGACAACAAAGTTTCGTTTGAAGCCTGGATCGATCCCCACATTGAAAGCGCCAAACATCGAGAGAATTCGTACTACATGTAGTACTACATGTACCACCAGGCCTACTGCTTTTACGTCGGCCGAGTCATCGGCAACCGCCGGGTCTGCCGTGGCCGCAGAGTCATCAGCAGGTGCTGAGTCGCAAGGGCTCTTGAAGTTGAAACGTAACGTTGGGGGCTTCACTCTATACTGTGGTCTTCCCAATACTCGCTGCTATCGGACATTTTTCGCTGTTTTTCGGTCGAAAATAGTTGTACCAAAATATAGCCTAGCTTGTCCGCTGTTATTCCGCATTGCATTGTACGGTAAAAATGCACGCACACGATCGACCCGAGTAAATCGTCATGGGTAGTACGTCACACACAAAGTATGAATTATTCATGAGTTAAGGGCTTTTGCTGAAACTGAGTTTTTCTGGGTCGTAGAACGCCGATCAATTTTGGGTTTTTTTTGCATGAAGGAACAAGTTTTATTGAATACTAATGATATATTAGTAATCATTATACATTTCTCGAACAAAAACAGCAACACAGCCTTTATCATTATTCCGTTGTAGTCCATCTTTAAAAAGGCCAAGCCAAATTAATGTGTTTACAGTAAAAAGCTTGAAAAATATCAAGGTAGGTAGGTACATGTAGGTAGGGAAATAATGTAATTTTTGTTTTTAATTTAATTTTTTTTTCCCATCATTTTAGTCAAGTTTAAAGTTTGGAGAATGATTACGTTTGTGGCAAATAATTAAATCAAATAAGTTAAGAGGGCCTAATATTTCGATCTTAACAAGATCTTCTTCAGAGACAAATAATTAAAATTAGTGTTCATGAAGTTTAAGGTCGGCATTAGGGTCGTCACCAATCCAGGTCGGTCGGGTTACAATAAACACACCATTTTTTGTTTGGTGTCATATAAAGCAATAGGAGTTCGCTGTTATTAATCGATTTTGTCTAGCAGAACAAATTTAGAATTCACTTAAATAGAAAATCTAACACTCAGCAGACAGGCGTTCTTAAGTTGCCCTGAACTAAAACAGATTAGGAGCAACTTCAGTCGACCAAAGTAGATTTTGGTTTCAGAGAGGCAGATTTAATGCAAGCCGCCTGCAACCTACTCACCCTGATTATACTCCGAGACCTCTGGGCTTGCTCAGCAGCCTTCATTTTCTCCTGCAGTAGCTGCTTCTGTTGTTCTGTGTTACTCCTCTCCAGCTGGGTCTGTCGTCGTCGAGCCGCGTTCAGCTCCTGCTGTAGCGCGTCGTGACTGGCTTTGAACCAGGTATGAGCCTCCTGGACGCTAGCTGTAATCTGAAGACAGAAAGGACATCAGCATTGACAACTACTCGTATTTACTAAGCTCTGATTCTATATTGGATTATCCCGCAGATACTTAAGGAATTACTTCATGGGTGGCAGGTGTGTATTAAAAGCACTCGTCTCTCTCACGAATGTGGCACGGGTTTGATTCCCGGTTCGGAGTAGAGTTGGTCATTGATTCTCTCCTGTGCCACAAGGGTTTCTCTCTGAGTCCTCCGGTTACCATATGGGAGTCGAGTTAGTCGCTGATTCTCTCCTGTGCCACGAGAGGTTTTACTCCAGAGTCCTCCGATTTTCCTGTTACTATATGGGAGTAGAGTTAGTCGCTGATTCTCTACTGTGCCACGAGGGTTTTTCTCCGAGTCTTCCTGTTACAATATGTGAGTAGAGTTAGTCGTTGATTCTCTCCTGTGTCACGAGGGTTTTTCTTTGAGTCCTCCGGTCCTCCTGTTACCATATTTGCGTAGAGTTAGTCGCTGATTCTTTCCTGTGCCACGATAGTTTTGCTCCGAGTCTTCCGGTCCTCCTGTTACCATATGCGAGTAGAGTTAGTCGTTGATTCTCTCCTGTGCCACAAGGGTTTTGCTCCGAGTCCTCCGGTCCTCCTGTTACCATATGCGAGTAGAGTTAGTCGCTGATTCTCTCCTGTGCCACCAGAGTTTTTCTTCGAGTCCTCCGGTTCTCCTTTTACCATATGCGAGTAGAGTTAGTCGCTGATTCTCTCCTGTGCCACCATATTTTTTCTTTGAGTCCTCCAGTTCTCCTTTTACCACATGCGAGTAGAGTTAGTCGTTGCTTCTCTCCTGTGCCACGAGGGTTTTTCTTCGAGTCTTCTGGTCCGCCTGTCACCATATGTGAGTAGAGTTAGTCGTTGATTCTCTCCTGTGCCAAGAGGGTTTTTCTCCGAGTCCTCCGGTCCTCCTGTTATCATATGTGAGTAGAGTTAGTTGCTGATTCTCTCCTGTGCCACGAGAGTTTTTCTTCGATTCTTCTGGTCCGCCTGTCACCATATGTGAGTAGAGTTAGTCGCCGATTCTCTCCTGTGCCACAAGGGTTTTTCTCCCGAGTCTTCCGGTCCTCCTGTTATTATATGCGAGTAGAGTTAGTCGTCGATTCTCTCCTGTGCCACGTTTTTTTTTATTGAGTCCTCCGGTTACCATATGCGAGTAGAGTTGGTCACCGATTCTCTCCTGTGCCACAAGGGTTTTTCTCCAAGTCCTCCGGTCTTCCTGTTACCATATGTGAGTAGAGTTAGTCGCTGATTCTCTTCTGTGCCATGAGGGTTTTTCTCCAAGTCCTCTGGTCCACCGGTTACCATATGTGAGTAGAGTTAGTCGTTGATTCTCTCCTGTGTCACGAGGGTTTTTCTTCGAGTCCTCCGGTCTTTCTGTTACCATATTTGAGTAGAGTTAGTCGCTGATTCTCTCCTCGGCCACGAAGGTTTTTCTCTGAGTCTTCCGTACCTTCGGTTACAATATATGAGTCAAGTTAGTCGCTGATTCTCTCCTGTGCTACGAGGGTTTTGCTCCAAGTCCTCCGGTTACCATATACAAGTAGAGTTAGTCACTGATTCTTTCCTGTGCAGCAGGGGTTTTTCTCCCGAGTCCTTCAGTCCTCCGGTTACCATATGCGAGTAGAGTTAGTCGCTGATTCTCTCCTGTGCCACAAGGGTTTTTCTTCGAGTCCTCCGGTCCTCCTTTTACCATATTTGAGTAGAGTTAGTCGTTGATTCTCTCCCGTACCACGAGGGTTTTTCTCCAAGTCATCCAGTCCTCCGGTTACCATATGCGAGAAGAGTTAGTCGCTGATTCTCGTCGTAGCAGCAGTCTTTTCAATTCAACACCCCAGCTGCGAGTAAGGATGATTATACCCTCATAAATTGTTATTAATAATTTCTTCTCACCTGGACGGATTCATTACTCGCTTCCATTAGTTTCACCTCGGCATCAGTCTTCTCTTCCCGTAGTTTGACCAGAGCTTCTTGGAGGCTCTGCGATTGCTTCTCGAGATGAAGTCGCTCTTTCTCCACCTGATGGTACTTCTTCCTAAAAAAAGAGGAAAACAATCACTCGTGAAAACTGAAAAAGAGTATAACAAATTTGATTTCATGGTGACTTTAATTTGCATGTCCAAAGTTGGGTCAGGCAGTCTGTTCTGGACACGCAAACCTCCTTCGTGCAAAACCTCGACGGATAGGTGGTGTATGTTCCTGTTTAGAGTGCCAGATTCTTGGGTCATGTTTCCACCGTTTGAGCGCGAGATTGAGTTTTGCGTGTCAAGAACAGACCACTTGAAAACACCGACTTGGAAATTACACTGTAACCCCAGCAATAAAAGTAAAGCCGTGTTCGCACTGGACTTTTTTTGTGAAGGTTTTACTGAGATGATGGTAAAATAAAAAATGGTCAAATGTTACCACTGTTCGCACTTGGACTTTCGACACGGGAAAATTTTACCGAGACCGCGGGAGAAGTAGCCGAGCTGTCATTATAATGACTCGTGAGCGCATGCGCGGTGTCTTGTGTAGCGTGGCCTTGCACTGGGAGGCTACATGAACGCTTTCCTGGGCTGCTTCTACGGACACGCACTGTTCGCACTGGACTTATCGTCTCGGGAAAAGTGACCTAGGAAGTTTAACCGGGCAGCAGTTGGCCGGTAGAAGTAGCCACTGGACTCGGGAGAAGTACCTGAGAGGAAAACGTCCTAGGCTGGACTTAAAATGGGAAAAGTACCCATCGTCTCGGTACGTTTTATCAAAAAAAGTCCAGTGCGAACAGGGCTTAAGACAAATGACAAAACAGAAAGGAAAATGCTTATTTTGTTCTCACTTGTTGCTATTAGACAAGCCATCTTGATCCTTTGACAGCGCCCCTATATCCTCTTGAAGTCCTGCCACTCGCTGGACAAAGTTGGCGATGGTCTTAGCCTGGTCGGTGTTCTTACGAGCGTACTCTCGCTTCGCAGCTTCCATCTTCGACAATTGGTGACGGATGTCCTGGATCTGCACGAAATCCAAAAATTGTCTTTAAAACAGGCATGATTTACTTTTTACGTTTTAAGGAAAGTCGACAAACACGCTTGCTGGATAATATGTTACAGAGAGTATTATAATTACTAGGCCTATAGTAAGGAAACGTGCTTTCACATGATGTCGGCAAAAAATTTACTTGAGAAATTATGCTATGATAAATTATCTATGATATGCGAGCAGATTTGGTGGTTTATCACTCATGCAACAAGACTGTATTGATCTTACGATTCTGTCCATTCAACCGGTGCCTTCTAGCGCGTATTACCAGTAGTTGTTTCACAAAAACGTGGCAGCCAAATTGACCAATCGACAGCTTAGTCCGAATATCTGATTGAAATGACGTCCCAGCTTGTTAACCAGTTGCGTCGGTTGCATTAGACTCGCAACTTTTTTTCAGAATTCGAAACTGATTACAGATAAACACGTCCTGAGCAAGGCCGGAAAATATCTGCCGGCGATCGCCTAACAGCAAGCGAGGCCGGAAATATTAGGGTGTGCTACCCACAGATGCTGGCCTGAACCCTCTTCGGATAGAGTGAAAAACAATCCTGTGCCTGGGCCTGGTCAATGTCAAAATAATTGCGGCTTAACCCTAACTCTGCCAAATCCAGCACAGTGCCTCTGTGGTGACTGCTTGACCTTGCTGGACTCTGCACACAAGTCAATGTGACAAAGTATGCAATCTGTTGCGTCTGGCAGGGTTTCTAGCCAAAATACCCTGGAGGGTTAGGGTTAAGCTGGTTAATGTCCTTTTGGTCCATCTTCTGATCCATCTTCAGCCAAGCATGTACCTTGTTTGTCATCTCGGCGTTGGTCTTCCTCAGCCTGCTACAGGTCTCCAGCTGTGCCTTCTGACTGCCGATCCTGTCTCGCTGCTTGCCGCAAGTCTCCTCTAAGCTGGCCACTTTGGCGTGGAGCTCCGCGTTGGCTTGGGACAGATCCTTGATCCGCCCTGTCAGATCCCGGTGGGCTTGCTGTAGCTGGCTCAGCTCCTTGGTTGCGTTCTTGAGGGACGCGTCTCGTTTTGTGCTCAGTTGGTGCTGGAGGGAGCCCAGCTGGTCTCTCGAAGCTTGGAGCTGGGCACGAAGGTCGGACTTCTCCCTCTCCCTTCAAGGTTTAAAAAAAAAAAGAAGTGTATACAAAAAGGTCATTCCAAAATTAACGATTTGAATTGGATTTGAAAACCTGTCAAAATAAAAAAAAGGGTACTCGCTAGAGCACAGTTACAGGATTTCTAGCGCAATCATTTTGTGGATGCCTACAATCGTTATTTACTTTCAAATAAGTAAGATTTTTGTAATAATTCGGTAGTAACAATTGTCGATATCTGCAAATGGTGTATCCTACCTTGAAGTACCAAGTGTGCCTGTCATTACACGTACCTTGTTTCTTGCAGAAGTTTGTATTTCTGATTGCGTTTTTTCAGCTGAGTTTGTGTCCTCTCAATCGTTGCTTGTAGCTTGCCGTTTGTTTGGAGTAGCTCGTCCACCGTCTGACCCAGTTTACTCTTGTCCGTTGATGCTCTGTCTAGATCAGATTGTAGACCGTCCATCTGTAAACGCCAGCCAAAAGTATTATACAAATACAGCATGGTTTAAAGGGAAGTAGTGGGAATTACTGGTCCTGAGGTGTAGGTCAGCTCGACTACCTCCCGACGCGAAGCTGAGGGATGTAGTCGAGCTAACCTACACCGAGAGACCAGTAATTCCCACTATTTTCCAGAAATGAACCATGCTGTATTTGTTTTACTACATCTCATAAATATTCACTGCCTTGTCGATAACGGCCTTCATAGATTTAGCATCTTTATTGAGCACATGATATTCAAGTTCTTCGTCAGTCAACGACGGGAAATCTAGTAACGTTACTGAGACTGCTTCCATAAAGATTAGATCCTACAGACTACAGGGTTCAAGAGGGAAATTTTTGGTGCTACCAGAAAAGAAAAGAATACCGCACGGCAGCGAGCTGGATGCTCACCGGGATGACGTCACATATGCTATGTATTAAACAGCGCCATCATTCCACCGTGCCCGGAGCCCATTACGTAACACTTTGATCCTGAACCCTTACCTGGGTACCTTCCAGTGTTTCCACGGTTACCAGCTTTTCTGTCAACTTCTCCACCTCCCTCTGTAGTGATTCCATCGTCTTCTGTCTGCTCTGCCTGTAGCACATATTAAAGACACGGAAAAAAACTCTTAACAATAGAAACATTCAGTTCTGTAGTAGAGCAGTTATCAAGACATTTTGAGACCAACCCTTGTCCCTTCTTATACCTCTCATTCTCGAGTGACGATAGCTCGCTGTCCTTCCTTCCTAGTTCCATCTGTAGACTCTCCACGGCTGTCTGCAGCTGCTGGTGAGAGGTCATCACTCCTCCCAAGGTAGCGGCGATCTTGGCCTGGTCAGTCTTCGCATCGGCCAGGCTTCTCTGGAAACTTGCTGCCTGAACAAATCCGAGGAGAGTTAGTGCGAACTTTGACGACAATACTGAAAAATTTCACGATGATTTTAAACGCGAAGGGAAACAGGCCGAGTATATAACGTAATATTTAAACTAATAATTGAACGAATGATTGAACTACACTGAACAAAAATATTAACGCCCACAAAAATATTAACGCCCACAAAAATATAAACGCCCACAAAAATATAAACGCCCCAAAAATGGTTATTTGTCTTGATTTGTGTCCATCTCTGCCAGTGAGGAATTGCTCAGTAATGCAGTGATTCCACCCAAATCTGTGTTGTGCGTTTTTATTTTTGTGGGCGTTTATTTTTTTGTTCAGTGTAAATATATATACTAAGGGCCTTTTTGAATCGCTGGCTTCGTCTTCGTCTTTGGCTCAAGGCATTTTTAGATTCCAAACTGCGAGATCTCCAGCCACATTCTGATGCCTGTTGTGCTTCCGAAACATTCCATCAATTGACATGAACCCAAAAGTTAGACTATTTCCATATGCTTTAATTTCTATTTCAGTGATTCGGAATTCGGAGGCGAAGCTGAAGCTGAAGCAAAGGTTTAGAAAAGGCCCTTTTAGAAAAAAATGTTTTTAGTAGAGAACAATGAACGTAGAATTGTTTGCGTCTCACCTTTTGTTTTTCTCTGTCCTGCATGACCTGGAGTTGACCTTGTAACCTTTGACATTCCTTCAAGACTTCGTCTCTGGCCTGGATAGCCAGGCTGAAATCTTTCTCCTTTCTGCTAGAGAGCTCTTGCTCCTGTCGAGAAAAAAACCATGGAAACAAGAAATATCTTGATTGGAAAAGTTTTTCTTTTAATTTCTTGGGCTGGGATGAATAGACCTTACCATTTGGTTTTTTTCGTCTTAATACAAGATCCTTTGTCGCTTCTGACAAACTTTTCGAAGAGGAAAACGCTCATTACTGACAGACACTAGTTAACCAGTTCGCGCCGGATGACGTATATAAACGCAAAAATTTCCCCAAATTCAAAACGGATGACGCATAAACACGCCAAGTTCAAGTTCGGAAATGTATGTCAGCAGCGAGCAAGGCCGAAAATGCGTGGGTGTGCTTCCCGGCACTATCAGCCTGAACCCGCTTCGGATCGAGTTTCGTTAAAAATAATCCCGCCCGTGGGCTCGGCAATGTTAAAATAATCCCGGCGCGAACTGGTTAATACATTTTCTATTTATCTTTTTTAATTTGGGCTAAATTGTAGGCCGTTTCGGATGATTATGGTTCAGCCAGTATTCCTTGTGACGTTCAAATTTGATTCCAATAATTCTGAACATCTATAAATTAGAACTTTGCACTTTTATCAACTGACGATAGCTTCAACACATTTCATCTTTAACCCTAACTACCCCAAACCCATCAAACTCCAACTGCAGCTTTCGCTAGGTTTTGGCATGTTTGGTACCAAACCGTAACAACTTGTTGTTAGACTTTGTTTGACTCAGTACTAAAGGCCCAGGGAGACCCTGTAGAATTCTGTGAGGTTCAGGACAGAAAGGCATGAGACTTGTCAAAATGTTAGAAATTTTGAGAATGCACAGGCATTTATACGCGAGTGACCCACATTGTCACGGCACAGTTCCTGGTCAACTGTAAGTGTATGTACACTTACACCTTGTATGTGTGTCCCCCACTCAAGCACATAATACCACTGGCCAGTTATCACTGCATCTAGTCAATCAAACTTCAACTGTTGGAGTTTGGCAGGTTTAGTACCGTTAGGTTCAGTACAGTTTACCAAAAATTACAGAACATGTGTGAGCTGTTGAAGTTTGTTAGGTTTGGTATGCTTCCTAGTGCGAGAGCCTAGGGGGTAAGGGTTAAAAGCATTTTTGTAATAGTAAATAAAGTTTCGCTGATAACAAAAATGTCACTGGTTGTAACGTAACGTACCTGACGCAAATTATTCTCCAGTCGTTGCACGGTGATTTTAACTGAACTTAACTCACTCGTAGTCTGTGGAATCAAATAAAAAACAAAATTAGAGTGAGAAAATAGTGGGTCCAATTTGTGTGTACCCTCGTTGAATCTGATAAAAGTACACAGGTTGGCGTAGCGGTTCTTTCCTCGCCTAATAATTAGGTTGTCAGGGTTTTATCACTAAATCCTTCCCCCAGGGGAGATAGGGTGGGGGTATAAATGTAAATGAAACATCATTCTAAAGCTAAAAATCTAAACAACAAAAATTGTCAAGTTTGTCCGGGTTTCGTTGGAGCAGGGGCAAATTTCATAGAGCTGCTTAGCACAAAAATTTGCTTAGCATGAAAATTTGTCCTTGGCAAAAACAAGGTTACCGACTAAATTTTCACGTGATCTTTATTGTTTTTGATTGATAATCAGCTGTTTTTTTGCTTAGCATAAAAAACACGTATAATTTTGGCTGTTAACCTGTTTTTAATGAGCAAGACTTTTTTGTGCTAAGCAATTTTTTTTGCTTAGCAGCTCTATGAAATTGGCCCCAGGTCACAAATCCTCTCCTATCCTATCCTATCCCGCTGCTTGTACCTTGGTATATCGCGCCTGCATGGTAGCGTTAACCTTCTGTAACTGCACCCCTTCGGTCCTGGCACTAGCTAACAACTCTAGCTCCCCCTGTAGCTGGTTGACGCGGCTCTGTAATCGACCCTTGTCGTAGGCAAGACGGCTTTTACTCTCCAGTAGCTCGGCCATCGTCGATTGGACTTTTTGCTGTGCATCCTGGAAAGAAAAACAAAAAAATGTAACAAAAATCAGACGCGGTACAGTATACGATGTTACCACATCGCAACTGTCAGCAAGCATTGGCATATTTACCAGTCACGCTGGGATTATTTTGACATTGTCCGGGCCCAGTGCGGGATTATTTTTCACGAACCTGGATCCGAGACGGGTTCAGGCTGTCATCTGTGGGTAGCACACCCTGATATTTCCAGCCTTGCTCATGACGTGTACTTAAACCATTATCTGTATGGAATATATACTTATTTCAACCATTAGTACAGCCAAAGAATGTAGATCCTGATTCTTTGGGCGGAAACCAGAGAACGCGGAGAAAAACCCTCGTGGCAAAGTAGAGAATAAATGAACAACTCTACTTGCATATGGTCCGAGCCGGGAATCGAACCCCGGCCACATTGATGTGAGACGAGTGCTTTTACACACTTGCCACCCAAGCAGTACATACATGTATACTAAACAGCGCCTCCTAGAGTTGTTGCGCAGACTGCATACCTGTTGCTGCTCCAATGCTGTGATGCGTTCCATCAACCGTCTGTTCTCGTCCGTCAAGTACTGCTTGTCACGTCCAAGACTCGTCAGCTCTAACTACAGAAAACAAGGACACAATAGGACTAGTAGCAAGTCCAGGTAACACCTGCTTCAACTCCATGGACGAAACATATTGTGCAACAACTTATAACCCATTACGCAAAAGTTGAGAAGTGCATTTACGCAAGTACCTAACCGGTATAATGATGAATTAATGGCACGTAACTTGAGTTATTTAACCCTTCCTCTATGAGGGCAAATCAGTGCATGGCAGTGGTACATGTCAATTCACCCTAGCTGCAGTGCATTGAACGATTCTTTGTATGTGCAATGAAGAGCACCTCTGTACATGTAGTTATTAAATGGGCATATGGCTTTGCTACACACCGTGGCCCCATAGCATGACCTAGACCTGCAGTTTCATATGGCATTCCTTGAAATGATTTGAATGGCCATGCAAAAAACGGGACTTTTTTTTAAAAGAGACTTTTGAAGTGCATTGGAGTGTAAACAAGAGAAAGGGTTAATGGTGGGCTTTGGACAAGTTTTTAAACCCCAAGACTGAATGGTGTTACCTTAGATTGTGCAAGTGCCTCCCGGAGTTTCTCTGTCTCCTCCGACATCCCATCCACAGCTAGATTAACCTGGCAACAAAAATGGGCGGATCCACAAAAAGAAATACTCAATCACAACACAATTACAGCAATATTCCAGCACCCTATTACACACAAAAACTCAATTAGGCTTACCTTACATACGTACTGTGGACATTCCTTTTTACTTCGTGTAGTTAAAAAACGTTGACTAAATACTCATTTTTCTCACTTCCCCAAAACAAATTTGACCTCCAATTTCGATTCTGGGCCTCTCAGCTGTTCCTCTTACTTTTTCTATATATAACCCTAACCTGTTTTTCCTCTAAAGCTCTTTTTCAGAGACGGCAAAAACGGACTGTGGACCTGTCCAAGTCAACAAACCGTAACCTCTTCCCGCGTCGTGTGGACTTCAATTGTTCGGAGGTCCACAGTGCGTATGCAAGACTAACTTATTGTGCCATGTGCACGTATGACAGTGTGTAACGTTAATATGAAAATGAAAATTTTCAATGAGATTTTATTAACCCTAACACTCCCAAATCCTATAAAATCAATACGATTTTGCACACACCCTAGGGAGTTAGGGTTAATGAAGAGTTGTGCGACAACAAAAGTAGGAGCAAGGTAAAAAGAAACTAGGAAAAACAGGAATACCTCTTTCAGCAGGTGTTCCTTGGTTTTCAAGGAATCTTGATCGTGATGTCGCAGCGCTGCTAATTCATTGTTTAATTCTTCTATGGTGTTTTCCTGTACAAGTACAAAGAACAATAACAAACGACTCCTTGTGAAATTATCCCTGCTGGCATTTTGAAGAAAATCAATAAAGAAGTCCAAAGATGTGTCTCGGAGACACATTTTTGGAAAAGAACCCTGTGAAATTATCCCTGCTGGCATTTTGAAAAAAATCAATAAAGAAGTCCAAAGATGTGTCCCGGAGACACATTTTTGGAAAAGAACCTGTGAAATTATCCCTTCTGGCATGCTGTCATTTTAAAGAAAATTATTGAAGAAGTCCAAAGATACGTCTCAGAGACAATTTTTGGAAATTTCAATCAGTAGTTGGTTCATAATCTCAATCTTTTTTTTCTCTAAGAATATACAGCATTCACAGACTGAATCTTTGTGCGGTTATGACCGGTTCAGACCGGCGTTCTAGAATCACGCCAAACCAAATTAGTGAATTAAGTCCGTCAAAAGTCTGACATCCATTAAAAAAAATCAGGAGCGACTAGGCGCGCTAGATGGCGAAAGATCGACTGCTGGATTCGTTAGAGAGACTCAGGAGTGACTTGATTTCATTAGGGTTCGGCGAGACTCTGTAACGCCTGGGGCCAATTTCACGGAGCTGCTAAGCACAAAAGTTTGCTTAGCACAAAAAAGTCTTGCTCATTAAAAACAAGTTATCAGCCAAAATTCTACGTGTTTTTCACGCTAAGCAAAAAACCAGCTGATTATCAATCAAAAACAATAAAGATCACGTGAAAATTTGGTCTTTAACCTTGTTTTTACCAAGGACAAATTTTCGTGCTAAGCAAATTTTGGTGCTTAGCAGCTCTGTGAAATTGGCCCCTGGTTGAACGGAGGCAGAGTCGTCAACCACTGTTCTTTAGAATTTGAAAACTTTTGCTGTTTTAAAGGTGAAGTCGTACTCCCTTGTATTAACCAGTTCGCGCCGGATGACGTATATAAACGCAAATATTTTTCCAAATTCAAAACGGATGACGCATAAACACGCCAAGTTCAAGTTCGGAAATGTATGTCAGCAGCGAGCGAGGCCGGAAATGCGTGGGTGTGCTTCCCGGCACTAATAGCATGAACCCGCTTCGGATCGAGTTTCGTTAAAAATAATCCCGCCCGTGGGCTCGGCGATGTTAAAATAATCCCGGCGCGAACTGGTTAAGAAAACAAAGTTAAAAGTCTGTGAACCGTGCCAACTATATACTATCACTCAGTGCAACACAGCCACCAAAAAAGCACACTTTAGAGTTTTAAAGGTACTATACACCATTTGCAGATATCGAAAATATTTACTACCGAATTATTAAGAAATATCCTACTCATCTAAAAGTAAATGTTGATTCTGGGCATCCAGCCAAATGATTGCGCTAGATATCCTGTAATTATTCCGAAAAATATAATTTTATAATGAACGGCGATCGCGAAAAAACAAAGATAACATAAGAATAACTGCTCGACGCCGGTTGAAAAAACCCGCTGTTTTTCGTGCTTTTCTCTGCATTCATGATTCTAAAACTTCGGACAGCTCAGTTAAACGATATTTACTAAAAAATACAACCCCTCAAATCTACTCATTGATGATAATTCAAACAATGACCAATGGTGTATACTACCTTTAACTGAGCTATACAATTTTGGGATATCATAAAGGGTTTTTTGGTATGTAAAAACGTTAACAACTCAAAACCAAACTCATTTTGGCCAATAACTCGTTTTGGCCATGTGCGACTTTCCACTCATTTCGTTGTGCCAGGTCACAAATGATAGATGGTGTAGTCTAACTTTAATCCCCACCACTATTGGAAGTATTTTTGTATTTTTAATACAAAATAGATGTCTGAAAAAAAAAAAATTCTGCAGAGCATAAAATAAACAAACGTACAGCCGTGTTTAAAACGACACTCCGCAATAAAATATTCAGTTAATTTACTGAACCACCTTATGCAATTGATGGCGTAATTAAAAGATGGTTTTTCTTTTTATTCTCTCTGCTAAATCGGTCATTAACGGTAAATTATCTCCTTCTATATCGTCAACACTGGTTTTTTGTTTTTGTTTTTTCTTTCTTCTGAATTAGTCATTCAACGTAAATCATCACTTTCTATCGTCAACGATCGAAAAGGCCGGAGGAATAAACCGCCAGACCTCATTATTATTGTATGATATTTCGGCAGTATGGTGGAAGTTGACGAATGGAAACGCGCTGGCTAGTTGTCGAAGCAGTGTGTCATTTTAGGGGGAGAGGCGTGATCGTTGTTCAAGAACAGGATGTGACGTGAAAGTTGCATGAGGTCCAGACAGTACAATTTCATCGAGGTGCTTAGCACAAATAAATTTGCTTAAACCCCAACTCCCTAGGGTGTCCAAAATCATATTGATTTGTGGATTGAAGACTGTTAGAGTTAAGCACAAAAAAACATTGGTCGGTAAAATAAGGGGAAATTTAGATGAGCTGCTACACACAAATTTGCTTAGCATAAACAAAGTCTTGCTTAGTAAAATCAAGTTACTAACCGAAACTCCATGTGCTTTTTATGACAAGCAACAAAAAAAGGGGGGAATTTTTTCAAATCCCGCTAGTTCAAGGTAGGATACACCATCGGTAATTGTTTGAATTATCAGAAATGGGTGGATTTGGGGGGTGGTATTTTGTAGTAAATATAGTTTAACTGACATGTCCGAAGTTTTACAATCATGGATGCTGAGAAAAGCAAGAATAACGGCGTTCGTTTTCAACCGGGGGCGGGCAGTAGTTCTTTTGTTCTTGTTTTTTATGCGCTCACCGTCTGGCGATAGTGATTATTTTTTTTCAATTCGATTTTTTTGGACAATTACTGGATATCGAGCAATAATTTTGCTGGATGCCTAGTAGAATCATTATTTACTTTCAAATAAGAAAGATATTTCAGAATAATTTAATAGGAAAGAATGTTGATATCTGCAAATGGTGTATCCTACCTTTAGGACTCTATCGTGTCTATGGAATAGACCTGTATAGAATTTTCAGGAAATCGAGCTCATACAATGAACGTCGGTTACATGCACACATTTATCTGGATGCAACATTTATCGGAATTTTCATTGGGAGTCGCTGACGAGGGCACAAGGGTGTTGAATATTACTATTGATTGATGACTAGCTGTGGTTAGGCTGCAGACAGTGGGGCAGTTATTACCCCTAGGGGCCCATTAGGGAGGTGTCATTTGACTGCCCCATTGAGGGATGGAGAGATAGGAGGGGGGATAGGGGGCCGAGATGGACATCGCAGCAGATGGGATAGGATTAATAATTAACAGGATAGGGATTAATAATTGAAATTGACAATGAACAAGTGATGAATAAAAAAGAAATCCCACCATTTACTATTTTGCATTTTTATCCACTATAGCCTGTGTCCAGTTCCATTTTGCCGGAACAACTTTAATAAAAATCTATCTTTGCTGAAACCTTTTTATGAAATGTCCAATGAAACGTCATTTTAGAGTAGCTAGCTCACCAGTGATTGGATGCGGTTCTGGTTTTTCCTCGACGCATCTTGGTAGCGTTCTTCCGTTGCTTGTAAATTCACCTTCAACTCTGAACTGGGAAAAGAAATAAAAAATAAAGATTAACATGAACTTTTAAATTGCATAAATCTGTATTCTGTAGCAAATAAGATTTATGCTAAAGATATAGCATAAAGTATGTAGTCTCGAACTGTTTTTAAAAACGAAACTTAAACGTTAACCTTATCGTACCTGAATCCATCAAAATCCATCCCCTGTTTGGAAGAGTTCGGCAGATTCAGGATACCTCCATATTGAACAAAGTGGTGGAATGATCTGATGGATTCAAGATTTTAAGCCTAGCAGTACTGCAGAATTGTGCAGTACTCCAAAATCATAGATTTTAAGGTGATGGATTTTAAAAAACTCAAGAAAAACACTGCAAAATATGTTTATGCCGGCATGGTCAAGTATCATGAATCCGTCAGAATCCATCAAACTTGTTGCTGGAGGATTGTTGATGGATTCCGGATATCTCCAGAATGTATACTGGTGGATTCTGATGAACTCGGGACACTAGGGCCGAGTTCGGGCGGTCTATTCTTGACACGCGTAACTTGTTCTTGCAAAACCCTGGTGGATAGGTGGTGTGTGTTCTTGTTCCGAGTGCAATGTTCACGGGTCGCGTCCCCGCCGTTCGAGCGCGAGAACAGAGTTCGCGTGTCAAGAACAGACCGCCCGAACTCGGCCAATGAGTTTCTGCATGAAAAACTTGATGGACTTTGACGAATTCAGGACACTCTTTTATTGAAAGCTAATAGTTTTTTTTCTGAGTTTTTTACTTTAACTTTAGGGTTTGAAAAAAAAAATTGACCAGTTTCCTTTAAAATTTCGCATTTTTTTTTTTCACTGTGTAAAACTAATTGTTTTCCTGTGAAGGATCCCCAAGCGCATATATTCCGGCCAAATCTCAAAAATCAAAATTCCCGACTTCCGACTGATTTTGCTTGATCTCAATCACCCTGATCCCACAGGATATGAATTTACCTGAGCTGATCTGCATCTACCCTTCCCCTCTTCTCCTCTGTAAGCAACGCCTGAAGCTCGACCCTCTCAGCTTTGAGTCTTTGCAGACACCCCGACACTTTGCCGGCTGCAGACCCTTGCTCCAAAATCTTGTATTTATAATCAATAAAATTGTAAGCAATACGGGGCGAAGACTTGAAACACGATATAGGCATGAATGTAGGTGACCTGCCGAGGCTAAATGAGGCATGTCCCCCAAAACTTTGTTTCGAGTCATCGCCACCAGAGACCAATTTCAGAGAGCTGCTAAGCACAAAAATTTGCTTAGCGTGACAATTTGTCCTTGGCAATAACAAGGTTACACTTACAGACCAAATTTTCACCTGATCTTTATTGTTCTGGATTGATAATCAGCTGTTTTTTGCTTAGCATGAAAAACACGTATAGTTTCGGCTGGTAAACTGTTTTTAATGAGCAAGACTTTTTGTGCTAAGCAATTTTTTTTGCTTAGCAGCTCTATAAAATTGGCCCCTGAAGTCAGCCATACTGAACAATCGTTTCAAAATCGTTTCCGAGTTTTCTGCATTTTTGAGTTGCCCAAGTATCCGAGATTCACACCGTGCATTTTTATTGTGGAAAAAATACCTCCAAATGTGAACAAAAATGAAATGTATTTTCACTGACGTTAGTGTTGCAAACACGTATGTTTTTTCTCAAACTTTTTTTCTTGAAATGAGGTCGCTAAAGTTTGGCAGAACACTCAACTTTCCAAGTGGTGTATCTCCGGGATTAATTAAGCAACAGAAATAATGTGGTTATCATTGGAAAGCTAGCGAGCTGCTCTTTACCATGATGTCAAACAACTCAACAATTCAAAAGGTGGGGGTTATCCCTCATTATGTCATGGCAGGTCACATTAAAGTTTATACAACATGTTTGGAACAGTTGGTCGCATGCGATGTGTCAACATTACCATGAAGTTGAATGAGCCTTTTTAAATGTTTAATTCAACTGTCCAATTCTCGAGTGTAATGTTGCCCCGTTAGAGAGGTACTCGCACAACTGTGTCACTTAACATTTAACAGTTGTCGACTGCTGTGAGGTTGGATGACGTTTTTTTTTTACACCCACGATACGCACAGCACCTGCTGAGACGAAGTCAAGGGTGCTATATTCAATCCGGAGGGGGTTATAACAACGCCATTTCACACATCACAGCAGTTTTGCTACATGTATATTGTGCCAATAAGTCCAACATATATTGTTTTTTAATCTCATTTCCGAAGCATTCATTTGGGGTACAACAAAATACTACACAATTCTCATAGGCCAGTAAGAGTACTGCATACTGTAGTGTAGTACTACCGTTTACTCAAGTACTTTCGGGTGACGTTACGGTTAATGAATTTAACAACTTTTACAACTACATAAGGGTGTATACTGTCTATAGGGAAAGACGTACTTGGGCAGCTAACCTAAAATAACACCCCCCAAAAAAAAAAAAAAAAAAAAAAAAAAAAGAATTTTGTACAATGTGTACAATTTGTACAATGTACAAAAAAAGAAAGAAAAAAAAGAAAGAATTTGTACAATGTTTTTCAATTTTCAATTGTGTATTCGGGAAGTAAAAAATTACAAAATGAGCTCATCTGAGGAAAAGTTGCATGCCTACATGTAACATGTAACTGCAGATATCAATAGACCCGCGGAGACCAAATGACGTAATAATGGCTTCGATTATGCACTTTCTTATGGTAGTCAAGTTGGGATGCTAGACGAAGTAGGGACAGACTATCACATAGGTATATACATATTGGTGTATACTATCAAGGGAAAGACGTACTATAGGGCATGTAATTTAAAAATTAACCCCCTAAAAAAAATCGAGAAAATTCTAATCTGTACAAGAATTTGTACAATGTTTTTCAATTTCCAATTGTGAATTCGGGAAGTGAAAAATGACAAAAATGAGCTCATCTGAGAAAAGGTTGCATGCCTAAAATGTTACTGTAGATATCAATAGACCTGCGAAGACCAAATGACGTAATTGCTTTGATTATGCACTTCCTTATGGCAGTGAAGTTGGGACGACAGGCTATTGTCATTAGTGCAACATCATTAGGTCTTAATGGGTCCATTTTAGACACGCCTTAATTGACTCAATCTTTCTTAAATACTGTTGGAGAGGGGGAGCTAATCGTACCTTCCTAAACTGGCCAAAAAAACAGCAACACGCAACTTCAGCAGTGTGTAATTATCCAATGACTAAGAAAAAAACAAATTAATCTACATGTGTGCACACCCTGTGTCCAGTCACAGAATCCAAACTGGGTGTGATGAGCCTGATTCAGGGCAAACAGGAATATTTTGGTCCCTATACTCTATGCTATACCCAGCAAGATATTATACCCAGCACGATATGTGGCAGAGGTGTACCCCCTCTTATTCCTATACCTTATACCAGGGTTGTAGTCGAGTCCCTGCAAGTCCTTTCACAAGTCCTTTCATGAAGCCAGTCACAAGTCCCTTTATAAAGGCAGTCACAAGTAACTGGTTGAACAACGACAAAGGAATGCCTTTGTCAAAGCTGATTTGAATAGCTTGTGATTTAAATTGGAACTGAAGGACTTGTGGTGGACTTGCAGGGACTTACAGGGACTTGCAGGGACTTACAGGGACTTGCAGGGACTTGTGATGGACTCGACCACACCCCTGCCTTATACACACTCAACACTATTGTTACCTAACCCATCCCCCCTTGAAACCTAAAAAGAATTCCTGAGATTCCGGGAACACAATGGTCCACACAAAAAAGATACCTATACACTCCCTAGGCTATTGTTACCTATCACACGGTGACACCCCTAAAAACCTCAACAGAAACCACAACATTCCGCAAGCACAATGACTATCACAAAGAAGGGGAGGTTCTCTCCATCCCATATAATTATTGCTTCATTATGGTGGTAAGCACGATTTAGGGCAAACCAGAATCTTCATGTCCCTATACTCTATACACCTCTTGACTAGTGTTACCTTACACATCTCTCCTCGATATCTGAAAAGAATTTCCTAAATTCCATAAACACAATGACCAACAGAAAAGAGGGGGGGGGGGGATCCCTATGCCTTATATCTTGCTTCATATGAGTATATGCTTGGGTTTTTATAAAACTAGAACCAAAAGGAATTCCTTAGAGTTCTAGATCATTCCTGGTAACAAAAGAAATAAACCAAAGAATTTCTAGAAAGTAAAATGTGTGAAAGGTAGAATGACCATTGGTAATTGCTTGAATTATATCATGAATGGGTGGATTTGGGGGCTGTTTTTTTTATAGTAGATGTCATTTACCTGACCTGTCTAAAGTTTTACACTCATGGATGCTGAGAAAAGTAAGAAAAACGGTGTTCGTTTTCAACTGGCGTTAGGCAGTGGTTCATGTTTTTTGGTGGGTTTTTTTTTCGCGATTTAATTTTTGGGGGAAAGGGAAAAAAAAGGGATGGGAAAAGGGAAGGAAAGGGTGGGGGAAAGGAAAGGAAAGGGATGGGAAAAGGAAAGGAAAGGGATGGGAAAAGGAAAGGAAAGGGATGGGAAAAGGGAAGAGATGTGAAAAGGGAAGGAAAGGGTGGGGGAAAGGAAAGGAAAGGAAAGGGATGGGAAAAGGAAAGGAAAGGGATGGAAAAAGGGAAGGAAAGGATGGGGGAAAGGAAAGGGATGGGAAAAGGGAAGGAAAGGGATGGGAAAAGGAAAGGAAAGGGATGGGAAAAGGAAAGGGATGGGAAAAGGGAAGGAAAGGGTGGGGGAAAGGAAAGGAAAGGGATGGGAAAAGGAAAGGGATGGGAAAAGGGAAGGAAAGGGTGGGGGAAAGGAAAGGAAAGGGATGGGAAAAGGAAAGGGATGGGAAAAGGGAAGGAAAGGGTGGGGGAAAGGAAAGGAAAGGGATGGGAAAAGGAAAGGGATGGGAAAAGGGAAGGAAAGGGTGGGGGAAAGGAAAGGGATGGGAAAGGGAAAGGGATGGGAAAAGGAAAGGAAAGGGAAAAGGAAAGGAAAGGGATTGAAAAAGGAAAGGAAAGGGTGGGGAAGGAAAGGGTAGGGGAAGGAAAGGGTAGGGTAGGGAAGGGGTGGGGGTGAGAAAGGGGGTGAGAAAGGGGGTGAGAAAGGGGAAGGAACGGGTGGGGCAAGAGAAGGGTGATGGTGGGGTGGGAGAAGAGAGGAGTGGGGGTGGGGGGGGGGGTCTGCCTCCCCTTTCCCCTGGGTACTGGCCTGATATGGAGATGTTCATAAAAACCTAGGCAAACATGTACTGTATGTGTAATACAATGTCTTTACTCTTCCAAGTATGTACACTACACTATACATACAAACCCTGCAGGCTTACAAAAACTTCCCGATAACCACTTCATCAGATACTGTTTACTTTGAAGTCGAAGTACGCGTTCCATTCTCAAGCCGGCACTCGTTTGCTATCATTTCTGCGGGGCCAAAGGGTCCCAAACCCTCTCCATGTCCACAGCCCCAGCCAAATTAACGAAACCTTAGACCACAAAAATTCAATCTCCCAATCTCCTCCTTAATACCATCTTTACGAGAGAGAAATACCAGCGGGGCACGGGTCCTGTTTCAACGAACTCGGGCACAAAGATCTGCTTTCGTAGTCTGTTGTCTTTCAGGTGAAGTGTTTGGTTTTTTCGTTCGGTGATTGTAACTTAATTGTGTACACAGCAGCGGGGTTGCGAACTGCTGATATAGGACTCTGGAATTGGTTTTGTTTATAGACTTCCCTAAGATCATATTTTCACTGCCATGTTATTGAACCGAGGTACTTTATGTTTTGGCCTGCGGCGTGTACTTTATCATGACAAAGCTTCATTTAAAGTGCAGAGTTGGAATTCTAGGATCAGACAAATTTACGTGTGCACAGTTCACAAACGGACATTCGATATATTCAAATTGTGTGCAAACCTGTGCGCTAGCCAATCCGAGTCTATTTTACAAACTGTATCCTTATTTCGATTCAAAATGTGGACTATTTAAGTTGTTGATTGGTTAGTTTGGCTGCTAATGAACAGCCTTTGGCTCAGGTCATTATAACTCGTCTTTATTTATTTCCTTATTCCTGCTGAGTCCAACAGAATCCAACAGAATCCAACAGAATCCAACAGAATCCAACAGAATCCAACAGAATCCAACAGAATCTAACAGAATCCAACCAGTTGACGATTCCGTTTTTTGCTTTGAATGAAAAGCACGTTGTGTTTTGGCCAATGACCTGATTTTTACTGAGCAAGACTTTTTTCGTGCTAAGCACATTTTTGTGCTTACAGGTTTTATGAAATTGGCCCCAGAAGGTTTCCCCTTCCTTGCAAAAAAACCCACCAAAACTGTTTCTATATCTTGATTGGTTGGTTTTGCACAGATGTTCCAGAGGTCCCAGGTTCGAATCTTGTTTCAGCCGAATTCTCCCTTTCCAAACTGAAATCAAATGTGCGCCTACGTGGCACAATTTCCCCCCGTTTGATGTTTCAGACCGCTCGCGGCTTCAATTTAATTAAAACATTTCGAATGAAAGTAGGACACTCATTGTCTGAACATGTCGCACTCGACACACCAAGAACTAAGACGACAAAAACAGCCTGAAGAACCGATGTAGTCCTTAGGAGAATGACCAGCGAATGAATTCTTAACAAACGCTCCCCTCCCCTTCACTTCCCCCCAAAGGGAATGAGGAAATTATTTATTAAAAACCTCCTCAACTCTTAAGAGATGAATGTCCAGCCAGGATATCTTCACTTGTCTAAAAAATGCACAGCAATTTTCTCCCATGAATAAATCATTCTTTGATATTTACCCCGGCACACAATTCCCCCCCCCCCCCCCCCCCCCTAAAAGAAAATGGCCCGTGGCAACATCACAATTTTTTTTCGTAAACAAATTATGTACATTAATAACACGAATCAGGATATTAAATTTCACAGGGCACACATGTTCTGACGAATTAATAAACTCCTTCGGGGAAACTCATCGCACTTGAGATCAAAACAAAATAAAAAATCAAGTATGAAAATTCTTAAATCGTGAGAACACCGCCTTCAGAATTGAAAAAAAAAATCACACAATCGAAGAGAATTCTATACATATGTACACTAGTGTTACAACAATGCAAGTTTTTGCCAATGCGAATGGGTTTAATACAGTTTCATATCTCTCTTACGGATGTACATCACTCAAGTTGACAAGGCTTGGGTAACCGAGAGAAGCTCGGATGACTGGGTTGGAGGGGGGGGGGGGGGGGGGGGGGAGAAAGTATCTATCCTTGGCGTATCCTTAGATGTGAATTTATACGAAAAGTGATCCAGGTAGATTCAATTTCATCAACAACTATTTAAAAATCATCTCCTCTTCTGAAAAACGGCATCAGAAATTGCATTTAACCGACATGTGTTATCTACAATCACACTATACTAAATCGTTTACGAGATGGAGATATTTGTGACCTGTTCCAACGAAACCCGGACAAAGTCGCACAATGTGTTTTATTACAATGTACTCGTGAAGTCATTTCGGAGTGGATTTTACCATTTTGAGGTTTTGGGTTTTTCTGAGTCACAATCTACAATCTGCCTAAATTTAAACATAATCCGTCACCTAGAAATGTTTTGGTGAAACAATTGTATTACGATCGAGGATCGAAACACAAAAGAGAACAAAGGGAACAAAGGATCCTCGAGGACGGTTTGCTTGTCCGAATTCGGTCCTCGATCGTTGGGGCAAGTGCTAAGTAATGGGGTTAGGGTATAGTAAAGGAATAAAGGAAAACACAATATCGATCCTCGGTCGATATGTGGTTCATGACTGGGTGTCTAGAAATGTGTTTATCTCATAATTAGGTTGTCGGGGTTTTATCACTAAATCCTTCCCCAGGGGAGATAGAGGGGGAGGGGGGGGGGGGGGGGGGGGGTACAACTACATATGTAAA